>CM076575.1:809573137-809836802 GCA_034641835.2 Pinus albicaulis | reverse complement strand
GGTTTTATAGAGTTAGTAGAGATGTTATAATTATGATTTTTATAAAGTTAGTAGACATGTTATAATCATGATTTTTTATAAAGGTAAGTAAAAAAGATATTGCATAATAATTATTTGTAATGTAAAAGATATTTATTTAATGTAAAATAATTTTTTTATTGAATTTATAAAAATATTCACCGATTACAAATTAAAAAATTAGGTGTGTATAGAAATAAATTAAAATTATTGTAATTTAGTATTGTTTTTAAAATCTTTAAATTTTGTTAACTAAGTTAATTTACAAAGAGGAGTATATTTATACTTTCAAAAAAATCACTAAGTTAACATATAATGAGTATTTATAACACAAAACTAGCATTTTCTCCTAAGGGTTTAAAGGTACATTGAAGGACAGCATTTTGTATTGTACAATATTTAATACTTGGAGTTGAAAGGGTACGATCTTCATTGATCTCGGTCGGTGATGCAGACTCGCACTGGTCCGTTGGCCCAAACAGAGATTGCTTCCGCATTTGACCTCGCCGTGTGCACTTTGATCGAGATTAACGACTAACATTTACTGCGGGGGCAGAAGGTCGATGAACGAGTCGTACCTGAGGCCCATCCACAGTGACGAAAGCGAAACAGTGTCAGTGCGACGTGTTAAATTCGATCAACGCAAACGGAGCCAGAGACAGAAATAGAGGGGGCCCGCTAGCCATGTCAACAAGTCTGGCATTCCTGGAGATAATATCGGCAGTGATTGGTGGACATTGTTCAAGATTTTGTCAGTGACAACGAATCTGAACATTGTCCCGAACATAAACCCCACAATAGAACGCCTTTGGCGTAATAATTCATAATTTAAATTATTACAAACTCATTCACTTTAATAATTATTACTAGTCAGCGTTATAAAGTTATCAGTTTCAACTTAATTATATAAATTAACTTAGTTAATAAATAATTGATAATCATATTAAATTTAAAAAATACTCAATATTTTAAATTTAATATTTAAAAAATAATAATGAATATCCAAAATAATATTAAATATAGAAATATTGCAATTTGAGTTTAAGCATGTTTATGAGAATTTGTTTTGTAATAAAGTATAGTTAAGTTAAACTAGAATTATTAGATTCAAGTTATGCTAATTTTTCTTTGTTTAAAAAACATAAAATATGACTTAATTTAATAATTAAAAAAATTAATAATGAAAATATAAATATGTTTAATCATACTACTAATTTAATAATTGAATTATGATAAATTCTCAATATGTAAAAAAAAAAAAATGATTTGTGATTATTAATATGTGAAAAATATAAAAAAGTTAAATATATTAATAATTTAAAAATATATATTAGATGAAATATATATATATATATTAAAAAGAAATGTGAATTAATTAATTCAAAAAATAAAAATAAAAAACTTCCTTTGGTTAGAAACTTTTGACTTACTTAATACAATCCCAACCTGCAGATGATAAATGAACATATTCTAACAAGATATTGGAAAACACTTATGAATCCACAGCAGCGTCTGCCAGGGGATATATATATATATATTAGGGCCTCCCGCGTTCAAATCGTGTATATGATTACTTGCAGCGTAGTACATTCAGGTCGGTACAACCAGATTGGTACGTGGCCACTTTCTGTTTTTGTGGAATTATGTGATGCGTTAGGAAGGTGGCAAGGAAGGCGACGTGAAATTGTACAAATGGTTTAATGTGAGGATATCTCAAAAAAATCGAAAAATCTGGAATGTGACTCCAGATATGTGAGGATATCTCAAAATAAGAAATAGTTGGTTCTTATTTAATTTGATATGACTCCTTTCTATGTGTTTGTATAGCTATTTGCAATAAGAAGTGAAAACTTGCACTCTATAGAATTTAAGAAAAATAAATTTAAATAATTTAAATAAATAAGTAATAAAAAATATTAATGTTTAACTATTGAAAAATTATAAAAAATTTCTGTTCTTTGATAAATTAATGTTTAATCACAAAAAACTTAATGTTTAATACCTGAGCAGGTATAATAAAATCTAAATTGTTATTAAATCCTCATGTGAGGTATAATAAAAGCTAAATTGTTATTAAATCCTCATGTCCTAAATCTCAATGTAAATAAGTTAAATTCTATATTTCTAATAGAATGGGTGTAAAAGCATTTTATATTTTTAATATAATGAAAGCTAATATTTTATTTTTATTTTTATGGAGTATATGGAATATATATATATATATATATATATATATATATATATATATATGAATTTTTTTAATTATTTCTAAAGAATTTTATTAAAAAAAAATGTATTTAGTTTTACAATGATGATGTAGTGTTTAAAATAATAATAATAAATCTATATGGAATAATAATAATATATTAAATTCAATTAAAAAAATAAAAATATTTAATTTAACGTGTTATATATACATATTCTCTCAAAAAAATTGCATTATTTCATTAAATATGAAAAAGTTACATTTTGCATTTTCATAATCTATCTAGAGAGACAATGTTTAAAAAGTCCAGCCTCTTATAATAAAAAATATATAATATAAGTGAGACTACAATTCTCATTGTAAAAAGTGCAACTAAAAGTATCATCGCAAAAAAATAACATAGTAAATAGATATAACAAAGTTGATAGTGTTACTGTGCCACCAGTTATCCTTCCATGAAAGGACTATGAAAATATTCTTGTGCCTCTTCTCCTAGGTGCTTTATGATCTATGCGTCTACCACTGTGTTCCTTTCTCTGTAGATATGGTGACAAGAGATATGATCAAAATATAGCTTTAGGTGTAGAATCTCCTCTAGAATAGGAAGCAATGTGTGATTGTGACATCTTCGTGTTTCATTGAAAGAAATTATGACATTCATTGAATCCCCAAAGATGTGTAAGTTTTGACAATATTTTTCAATGAAAAAACATAAGAGAAGTTTTAAGGAGAGCATCTCTGCATAATTATGTGTGCCCATGCCCAAGCCAATACGAGATTTGAAGAAAGGATGTTCATTAAGATATAGAACCATCCCACCACCACAAATATCAATCTTACGAAAGGCACCTTCAAAGTAGGCCCAAGGAACTGAAAATTTGATGGACTCTTGGTTGAAAAGCATTTGAAGAAGGAAAAAGGGAGAAAATATCAATAATTTGGGCCACCACTTGGTTAGTGGATGAGACTTGATCTCAAAAGGTTTCCTTATTTATAGACAGCTATACTCGCCAACAGATGGGAGGAGGGATGTTTCGGAGACCATCATATTTTGACATGTCCCACTAAGAATTCTAGGCATCATGAAAGGAAATGCCATGTCAAGCTAAACCACAGGCCAAATTGTTCTTTATGACCGACCAAATGCCCAAAGTGAAGTGACAGGACATAAACAAGAGTGCCACTGACTCGGTACTTTTACAAAGAATACACCAATTGGGCCCTTCTTTCTACCTTGTTTGGAGATTGTCTAAAGTTGGAATTTTATTTTCAATTAGACACCACAAAAAGACACGAGCCTTAGCAAGACAACTCAGTTTCCAAATATTTTTCTACCACTAGACAAGATCCAATTTTCTTCTAACAGATATCTGGTATAAGTACCCAGTATTTGGATTATACTCTATGTCCGAAGAATGAACCCAACAAAGGGAATATTCTTTGCCTCTAATTCTAACATAAGAATTAAGAGCAGTTGTGTAGTTTTTCCAAGTGACAAAATATTCCTATGGAAGGTTTAGCTAATAAACATTCATCCAACCTTGTGCCCAAATGGATGAGTGAGTATCATTAACAATCTGATTCAAGTCCTTCCATTCCCATTTAGAAAAGTAACAAGGTCATGAGGGAGATGAAAATGTGTCGCACAACTGGCCCAAGGGTCGATGCCAACTCTCATATTATCTTTGTTTCTAATCTTCCAAGCTACACCACCACAGAAAACATTGATAAAAACGCCTTCCATATAATTGATACATTGACTTTATTTTTATTAGGCAATCTAACCCAGTCATCAACAGAAAATGGAAAAATGCATTTATTGTTTATCATCAAGGTCCAAAGACTATTGGTAATCAATAACCTCCACCCAACCTTGGATACTAATGCTTTTTCAAATAAAGGCAGTTCTTTGATGCCCCAACTCTACCTTGGATCTAGCCCACAAAAGCTAACTACACAACTTCTAAATATATTCAATTGTGCCTTTGGGGACCCATGATAAGGACATCTAGTGAATTGGGATGGCCTGCAACACCAAATTTATCAAGACCAGTTTGTTAGCCTTGGACATTCACTTGAGGCTACATGCTTTAATCTCTTTTCAATTTTTGCGAGCAACCATAAACAACCTTCTCTTATGTATGCATTTGGTTTGAGGTGAAAACCAATATACTTCAAACCTTCTTCATAAGTTTTTATTTTAAAGGTAAAATGATGTTGCATTATGTAAACTTCCCACAATATAAAGTTGAATAAGGTAGAGTGGACTTTGTCACATTGATTTCCATAAATGTATCCTTTTGAAATAAGGACAAATATTCTTTAATGGATATTAATCAAGTCTAGATCCATTTCTAAACAAAAGTACGCCATCTACAAATAACAAATGAGTGATTGCAATATTTTAAGTGACCTCAATCCCTTTGATATCCCCCTTGTTTTTTGTTGCAATCATCAATTTTTTGAGACCCTATGCCACCAAAAGGAACAAGAGAGGATATAGAGGGAACCCTTGCCTCAATTCACATCGTGCATCAAAAAAAGGCGGGGTTGAACCATTGATGATTACTGAAAAATAAACAAAGGATATACAACTAATTATCTAATTAATAAAAGGAACTTCAAAACCCAAATGTGTGAGGATAAAGCATATGAAAACCTAGTTAACCTTATTGTATGCTTTCGATAGGTCTATTTTAATGATTGAGCCTTTCAATTTATTGATTTTTAGACTATGCATGCCTTCTTAGGGAACTCCTATAGCTTCATGAATTTGATGATCCTCAAAAAAATCAAACAACTCATTTGAAACTATTGAAATATGGTTTCCATTGATGTCAACCCAAGCACCACTAGAATAATCCCCACCTTTGATGAAAAAGATGAAAAGGAAATCAAGTATTTTTGGTTCAAGATCACCTTCATTAGATGATCCTTATCATGTCGATTCCAACAGTATATGGTACATTACGAGGCTCCTCGCGGTTTAAGAGATCTGCCTTTTGGAAGGTCAAAGCCCCCAAGCATGGTCAAGGTATGAAAAGCATTAAGAAAAGTTTACATCCCACTTGGTCTATAATGTATTAAAGATTGTGCATGGTCCACAAATGTAAAATAAATGGTAATAGTAATAAATGTTCACACGCCTTGAAAGTTGTGTGTGGAAAATTTTGGTCTTGGAAAATTGCATGGAGATGTTAACTGCTCAAGTTAGATCCCAAATAACGTATTTCTTGTAATTAAAAATATTTTTAAATTCCTTGATCAAGTCGACCTCATTAATTGTAGGTTTTTGGCTCAAAATAATTCAAAATTTGAAATATTTTCCTCCAAGCGATAAAGTTGGTTGGCCCCTCCTAGAAGCCTCCATGACTTGTATAAATGAAGACCGTTTTAGCCCTCCAAATCAATAATCTCATGTGTTTATATTGTGTGAATCACCTCAATGGTTGTCTACGACCTCAAATAGTCTTGAATATCATATGAAGGAGGTCAAAGTTTTGAATTTTTTTGGGGATTTTACTCTTTATTTTTGGCTCATGGTTTCACTCGCGTATTGATTGTTGTTTCACACATCTAATCTTATTCTAAACTAACCTGTGATGTTTTTCTTGGAATTTCTTTGAGGTTACTCCTACACAAATTTGGCCTTACACAATGACTAACATGCGACTTTCTGAGGCCGAGTTTTCAAGCGAAATTCTAAGGTTGGTCTGAAGGATATATCTCTGACCTCTTCTAGGTTATATCTGCATCCCTAACCGAGGAATATCTACTATCCTTATGAGGTTGATATGAGGGGTGAAATTGTTATCTTTGATCAGGTCATTAGCACAGAAATTTGGGCTTACCTGTGGCATCACTGTGACATACACATTTGACTCTTGTTTTGTCATGTAGCACATTGTTTTAGCCCCTTTAAATCTATAATGTAATATATAATTTGAATCAGTTCTAAAGCTTGTCTTGTGGCATCATTTGAATGAGAATTTTCTAACATTGTTATCAATTTTTTGGTGATGTTCAAGACAATTTAGTGCCCTAATTAGAAAAATCACAATATTTCTGAGGTTTCAAGGCTCCTTCACAACTTCTGTTAAATACTATATTACTTGACCTAAAACTATATCTGATTCATGGAATTCAATAAGGAATTAAGGATTGAAGTTACTTTTTAAGGATTTTCAAAAGGCTTGTTATTCTGAAGTAGAATTCAAGGTCTGTATTTTGAGGCATAAATTTTCTATTCTTCAAGACAATGTTGTTACATATTTAAGGCGACATCAAGTCAAAGGTGAAGCTTGGAATTAGAGTGAAGATAAAATCAGTAGAGATCATATCAGTGTTGTATATATACATCCTCATATATATTCTTGTTACATCATATTTGAAGGTATCCTGCATCAATAAACATCTCCAGGTGCAACAATGGCACATCTTGCATTAGTAATTTTTCTTTAAGGTATGAAAATTTCTATTTGATTAAGGTAATTTTGAAACTAGAGAAGCTTTATTGAATTGAAGACTATTATTGTTACATAATTTATAAGTAGCATTGAAGTTTTGAAGAATTTTAATTTTCATTGTATATCTAAAGCATTGTTAGCAGAAAAAGTTTCATTGGATATCCTTGTAAGTGGGTCATTGTCCCTGATATGGGATCCCACAAATTATTTCTCAATTTTTATATATTCTAAGGGTGGTTAGGTGGTGCAAGGTAGGAAATCGAAGTCTCCTTTAGGTAGGAGCCTAAAAATACTTCAGAGTGGCAGGGTGGTGTTAGGGCAAGATGAATCTTGCAGGGATTTGGAGCATCCTATCAGGTGTAGCTAATAAAACCAGGGTGTTGGAGCATCCTTCTAGTTGGAGCTGGTAAAACCAGGGTGCAGGAGTATCCTTTAAGGAGTTGGAGCTACTTGATAAACTTGGATTTGGGTCTTCCCTTTCAGTTGAATCATATTTTTACTCACAAAATATTAGAAAAGCATTCAATGGTTTTTCTCTTGGAAGGGTTTCCACCTAAAAATTTGTTGTGTACTTGTGATGCGTTGTTGATTATTGTTCTATTGTTCATGCTCTAAAATTTTATAATAAACTAATTGTAAGTGAAATATTAATTCAACCCCCTCTCGGTATTTCTAACAATTGGTATCAGAGTTGGTTCCTTAACAAGTAGTATAACCACTAGAAGGGAGATCATGGAGTACAAAAATTTCAGAGTTCCAGTATTTAATGGAAAAAAATATGCACTTTTGAGTGGAATAATGAAAGAATATGTGCAAGCACAAGGATATCACATCTAGAAATATGTAAAGACTGGATATACAAAACCCTTAACTCCTCCAATAGATGATGCAGGTAGAAATATTTATGATAATAATATTAAATCCATGAGTAGTATTTCTAATGGTTTAACATAGATGATATATGTTAAAGTAATTCATTACAAACCGACGAAATACATTTGGGATAGGCTCCAAAATATATATGAAGGTGTTGTCGCTGCGATCAACACCCTCTAAAATTTTTCTCACACTTAAATTTTGGATACTACTGAGGATATTAATATATGTCACTCTATGGTTACTCAATGATCGTTTGATGTTTTGTGAAGTGTTCAATTCTTCTTCCCAGTTTCAAATTGTTAAGTCACTTGCAAACACATGCTTAGTGTTCGATGAGTTCATGAGAACACTTCCTTTATGCAAGATTGAACAGACATAATACCATCCATAAATACAGTGCATGTGTGATTTTCAACTCATTTCGAAAGTCAGTGCACACTTTCATTGATAGTCCCCCTCACTTTGGTTGAAATTATACTTATACTTTGGTGAGTTTTCTCAAATCTCATCTTTTACACACTTTCACTTTCACAAGTGTTGCTTTCACATTTGCGACAATCACTTTTGATTGTCTTCACTTTAATAAGTGTTATTTTCATGTTCTCTTCGCTTTGGCATGTGTCTCTTTCAAGTTCATTTGCATTTTCGAAGTGTCATCTTCATGTTTTCCTCCTGTCGTAGGTGTCGCTTTTGTTGATTTCACTCATGTATGTGTCGAACCTTTGCACACCACCAAAGATATTTCTAGTGCACTCTTCTGCATTAAACAATCTTACATATAATTAGAATATGCACTAGACACATTCATGCAACTTAGTGAACCATTGGGTTACAACCGACACATGTGTTGTAACTTGGGTTCTAAGTGTCGTAATGTGTTGTTTCAATTGTCACACTTAGAAATAAGTGTCGATTTGTTGTCTTTTTGAGGTGTGATTCTTATCATGAGTCTTGTGTATCATTTTGTCTTGGTTGATAGAATTTATGTGCGCGATCCATGTTTGATTCATGTTCTGATTCATTTCTCTCTTTCACTCTGTTGGTCTCACACTTAGCCATTTTGCATCTCTTCTAGGTCCTTCAGCACATTGCAAGTTGTACAGAAATTAGCCCTCTTACTAGGTGATTACCACAACTTATTCATGAGCCTCATTGACGTATCTTGTCCTCCCATACTTATGCACTAAGTATTTACTAAGGTCTCCTCCCTCTTACAATGCATTAGTACTTCCTAAGGACAAGTCACCTAGCCATGTGTTGCCTCCCTCAGTGAAAAGCGCATTCTAGATGAATAAGTGGTCACTATTGGAGAGAACTTCACCCTCCTAGGCTGAAGTGCACTTCAAAACAATGAAGTGCACTTAGAAACAACAAAGCACACTTTAAAATAATGAAGCACACTTCAAGTACTTAGTGAAAAATCACACTTAATAAAAATAAGGATCCTTTGAGCACACTTCGAAACAACGAAGTGCACTTTGGAACAACGAAGGATCCTTTATCTCTTAAAAATTGCATGGAGAATTCATTAAGCCTGAAGCCTTTGGCACATGACATATTATTGAAGCACAGAGCCCTCATCCTTCCCTTTGAGCACATGTCACACTATTGAAGCCTGAAGCCTTTGAGCGCATGTTGCACATCTTGAACAACCGAATGATTCTCCTTCATGCTTCATACTTGCGCCTTTGATTTATCTCTCTCTTTAGTGAGCGCAAAAGTGCACCTTGAAGGCCTCTTATGAGCCTTTATGAGTTTGGTTGTGCCCTCATAATAAATCCTTCTTCTTTTAACCCTCTCATAGGCTTTTAATCATTCCATGAGCTAGGTAATGGTTGAATAAATGTTTAATACTGTTTTTTCTTTGTCATTGATGATTTTCATTGGAAGGAGTACCTTTGTAGCATGAAAAGGCAATGCTTAAAGAAGATATCAAGAAGGAAGCATAAAGAAACATCTACAGATAAGAAGAACAAAATAAAGCTATCATGGATACATGAAGCAGATCATGGACCGAGACAGAAAGAAGACGTTGCATGATGACTCAAGAGATTCTGATACTGATGAAAGACCATTTTGGAGGGTGAAGGATAATAATAAAGTAGATACTTTATGAAGGTGAAGCATGGATCAGATCTATCATCAAGAATGCAAGATGAAGCAACAAGGAAGACAGTTTCGCATTGCCACCTCATCATGAAGTCCATTCATCATTGTCAAGTTGTAATTTGTACAAGTGTCATCATAATGGTAAATATGTGTCCATGTGTCATGCCACATCATCATGTGGAATGTAATGATGTATTCTCAAGAAAAGGAAAAAATGTAATGTGTGGAATTCCAAGAGTCGGAATATGAAAAAATGGAATGTGTAGAAGTCCGAGAGTCATGAGGGTAATTTAAGAGTCATTTGGATATGAAAGTTCATTCCTATTATTATAAAATAAACCTCATAACTCAGGAAAAATTATTTTGGAAGCTTAGGATTTTGGAGAGCTAATCTTGGCTTCTCTACTTGGCATAGAAGAGAAAACTATTCTTTGGAGAAGCAAGAATTGAATTAATGTTCCACTAGTGGAACTAGTGTCTTATCATTGTAACTATGTACTTGGATCTTTCACATAATTGAATTCAATGATCCAACACATTTTCATGCATGTATTGTAAATGTTTTAGTACTATTCTTGGGATGTTTACGGTATATGTTGTGTTTATATGTACTGGATAAATTGAACTATTCCGGTGGATTTGGTACTTATCATGTTGAATGTGTGTTGTTTTCGATTTTTAATCACTATGTGAACTATTTTTCTAATGAATCCTTTTATTCTCTCATGTGTCTCTCTTAGGTTACTACTATTACTTCCTACCATAGTCTCACTTCTTGTCTCCCGCTCTTGAAGGTATCCTTTTACACGTTGCAATCTGTGTTTCACAATGTCAACTTACTTGCTTATTCAAGGTTTATGTATATAATCTCTTATGTTATTCGTTGAATACCAAGATGACCCTTTGTGTTATGGTGGTCATGATGATACTCTGGATGGGGATCCTACTCCAAACAGTATGAGGTCTAATTGGGACTTCACATTGGGGAGACCCCTTGTATGTTGACAGTATCTAACACCGTCAACATTTTGGTGCTAGAAGGAGGGCTAGATGAAAAGTTATGCCCTTTGAGTCTGTGTTGAATCTCTTATATTTAATGGATCATTCTCAAATCATAATTCTTGATTGTTTTTCTAACCTATCTCTTAGTAAACTTTCAATCTCCTCAGAAATTTTTCATGGCTTGTCTGAATTCATTTTGATGGCAACGGTGGTAATCTTTTGTCCAAACACATAAATGATTTTCTTGGGTTTTTTAAATACCTTCAAATCGATGATGAAGATTTTATGTGTGTTTTATTCACCCTCGCTCTTGAATTTCTTGTGAATCGATGGTTTCATACCTTACCATCTGCCTCTATTCATTCTTTTTGTTAATTTCTTAACGAGCTTCATCAATATTTTGATAGGTATGATTACCGAGATGTATATAAACGAATTAATCGACTTAGAATGGAGCCCAATGAATCAATTGAGGATTTTTTCTAACAAATTCCTTCACTTATGTTATGATTTTCCTGAAGAAGATATGGATTGGGATTTCTTTAAGAAAAATTTTGAACATTTTGTTCAAATCCCTTTGAATCAGTGTGAATCTAAACCCCTATATGTTCTTATTCTCCCCACTTTATGAAATTGTGAGACACACCCAATCTCAAAGGAGGAGCCTATTGTTCCTTTTTTTCCTTGTCCTCCTCCTTTTCCAATATCAATTTGGGTTCCTACTTGAGATAATGTTTGAGTTGGGAAATCCACAAATCATTTTCCTAATGTATCTTCTCAATTATCATCCATTTCCCATGATATTGATTCGAATGAGGATAATTTGGAATGGTTCATGAAGCCTATGGTGAATATTAATCCCTCCATTCCACCATATGGTATTAACACTCATAACTCTAGTCTTGAAACTGAATTTGATTTTTTTCCTCTTCTATTACATCTTTCCTATGATCCCTTTCCCCTTGATTTGCTTCATCGGTCTCTTCCAAATCCAAGTATCGATAAGGAGCAAGGTAGTCACATTTCATAGGTAGAGGAAAAACAAGGTGAGGATTATTTCTATCTTTCTTCTATTTTTTTAGAATCCTCCATGTCAAGATAATTTTCTTGCATCCTTGGTTTATTTTGAATCTAGAAATCTTAGTGATGTATTAAATGAAGTTAATTTGCTTAATCAACCTGAAGCCTTGGACAACCTTCATTCTCTTGATTTTGGCTACATTATTCTATGTAATGATGGTTTCCCAAGTGCACGTTTTGATTTTTCATTTTCTCAAGGAAACTTTGTTTAAAAATATTTAGACCTTGAATCTAATTCGGTTAAAGAAGATGTTTTTATTGAAACTTCCTCTTCACCTCACTATCCTTGGTCCACCTTTTGTAAGGTATTAACTTATTATGGATATACTCCATCTAATGAGTTGGATTTATAATTGACACATAGTGGTGAGATTATTCATGATGAAGAGGAAGTACAAAAATCGTTGTGTCCTTTCCATCCCCTGTCATTTCCAATTTTGCATGAATAAAATTATTATATTTAGGTTAATCATGAAAGTCATTCAATCTAACCATATTTAGATGTGCAATTGAAATAACCTTATGACTTGGGTAATCTATTCATTGAAGATATAAGTTTTGACCAAATCAATGATGTAGATGGCTATCATCTGGATAGTAGTAGTCTTATTGAAATTATTGATGGTAGCTCTCCACACATCATGCATAATCTAATTCAATCCTTAAAATGAAATTCTACATTTTTTGAAAGTCTTGAGGCTCACTAGGAAGTCAAGGCACTTCAATTTATGTTGATGGTTCTGTTAGGTTTATAAGACTATAGTAAGGCCCCCGAACTAAATCAGATTTGAATATTATTGCAAAATTCTTTCCTTTGCATGATTTCATTAGATGTAAATCCCTTCTTGAAATATGTTTGGTACTTCAGATGTAGTTTTTCTAACTTTCAATATTTGGTCTTCGATCGGATTGAAGGTTTTATTTCGCCTTATTTAACTTCTTCCAAATCTCTTATATCAAACTCAGGTTTGGAATGTATACCTTTCATGGATCAGTGAATTTGTGAAGTTGAACATTCCAAAAATTATCTTTGGATGAAGGATTCATACCTGTCACATTATTTTGAAAGTAATCGGCTCCTAATCCTTATTGTGAATATTCCGATAATGATTATTTTATTCATGGAACTATATATCCTCTTGAGCGTCAATGAATGTTGGTTTTATTTGTTGAATCATGTTCAAATTGATTTATATTCATCCTCCATTGACCGATAATGTTACACCTTAATTGATTTATTTGATCATGGAAATTTTTATTCAATATATCATTTTCCCACTAGTATATCTCATCATACTTGTTTTGAATTGATTGATCCTTATGATTTATCATTTCAATATGCAGATACTTGTCAAGCAGTTGAGACACTTCAGCCTCCATTGATGGTTATGTTAGGTCCTCGCTATCTTGACAAGTTTTAAGAATATGATCAAATTTATTTTCTCTTGTAGGGTTCTCATCCTAATTCTGATCCACACCATTAATTCAAAATTATTTCTCTCAAGGATTTTAGGATCATCAAGAGGAATGTTTTGAAATTCATGATCCAATCTATCATCAATTGGAATCGTATTACTTAGCAATCACATTTTGTAAAAGCAAGTTCTAATCTCTCTTGATGTTTTCTAAGGAAGACAATACAAGTGCATGTATATTCACAAGGAGCCATCAAGGTTTGTTTGCTTTTTTTTTCATCAAAAAGGTAAGGTGGCAGGTTGGGTAAAGTCCAATGATATGACATATATTTATTCATTTAATAAAGACCTTCAATGTTCCATGCAATATTTTCAAGCTTCTATCTCTTTTGTTGCACATTATTACATATCGATTATAATTGCTCTTATCTTTATGTTTGCAAGTCGAGAACAACAATGGTGTCTTCATTGGAAATATCACTACACTTAGCCCTGAACTCCTATCTTGTTAGGTTAATAGTAGGCTTAGTTGCATTTGGTTTCCTTTACATTGCACCTACTTTATGTCTTGCTCTCTGTCTAGTCTTTGCATATGTTTTGTTTTCGTACTTTTGTCTTACATGATGTTTTTATGTTCTGCCTCCATTTGCTTGGTTATTTTGGTTTTGTTTCGTTTTTTTGTCATGTATTTTCTTTTTGTTTTGTTCAATAATACTTTGCATGAAATATTCTCCTATTTAGCTCAAAACACATGTGGAAAAACTTGAAAAGGGTTGATGACGAACAATGCTTAGCTTATCTATTACCTCTTCTCTATCCTAGGTTTAGATATATTTAAAGTCAATAATGTATGAATGTAAAATACAATCCACTTAAATGGAAAGCCTTTGGTTGAACTATAAAGCTTGTATCTATTCTAGGATGCTCATTCCTCAACTCGGTATAGTGAGTAAATAGTGTTTTTCTTGTCGATCAAGTCAAGTAGAGAAAGGATAAGGGAAAAATCAATTAGCAAGCGAACAAAAATCAAAGTTCTATAAATACTTCTCTAAAGGGGAAACCTCCTCTACTCTCAATAAGTTGGTATCCCTCTTCCGCCCATTGAAAATAATAAGTGTCAAAGCACAGTCTTGTTAAATTAATAAATAAAGGGTGAAAGAAGGGAAAGGCTTCTTGTGCAGGGAGGTGAAACAAGTGAATTCACCATCATGGAAAATTTTAGGGGCTAATATTCGCAGGTGAGCTATTTTTCCATGCATTTTCCAAACAAAAGATTCACCAATTTCCATTTTTTTCTAAAATGATTCGCCCAAATTTTATAGTACACCATTATTTTACCTTTAAAATTGCCAAAATATTATATTGACTAATATAAATCATTGGAAATATAAATATTTCTACAAAAATTTACAATTTGCATATTAGGGAATAGTAAGATTCGCCAAGGTTTCTAAACTTTAAAATAAACTTCCATCCTTAAAATTTTCCTTGTTCGTCATGGTACTTTCCAAGAACAAAGTGGATCCTTCATGAAGATGAAGCATAGATATGATCTATCATTAAGAATAAAAGATGAAGCAACAAGGAAAACCTTGGCATTGCCACCTCATCTTGAAGTTCATGTCATCATTGTCATGTTGTAATTTGTACAAGTGTCATCCTAATGGCCAATATGTGTCCATGTGCCATGCCACATCATCATGTGGAATGTAATTATGTATAAGGACAAAATGTAATGTGTGGAAGTCTAAGAGTCATATGTGGAATATGAAAAGTCACTTATTCATATATGGAAAATTTGTCTTTAGGAGGAGTCCAAAAGTCATTAGAAGCTCAAGAGTTGTTTAGATGTCCAAAGGACACATTAGAAGTCCAAGATTCATGAGGGTAATTCAAGAGTCATGGGTATATGAAAGGTCATTCCGCTTATTACAAAACCAACCTCATAACTCAAGCAAAAGGCTTTTGGAGAGCTAATCTTGGATTATCTACTTGGCATAGGAGAGAAAACTATTTTTTGGAGATGCAAGAAGTGACTTAATGTTCCACTACTAGAACTAGTGTCTCGTCATTGTAAATGTGTACTTGGATCTTTCACCTAATTGAATTCAACAATCCAACACATTTTCATGCATGTATCAAAAATGTTTTAGGACTATTCTTGGAATGTTTATGATATATGTTGTGTTCATATGTACTAGAGAAATTGAACTATTTCGGTGACTTTAGTACTTATCTTGTTGAACATGTGTTTTTTTCAATTTATAATCATTATGTGAAGTAATGAATCCTTTTATGCTCTTGTGTGCCTCTCTTAGTTTACTACTATTAATTCCTACCAGAGACTCACTTTTTGTCTCCCACTCATGAAGGTCTCCTTTTACACATTGCAATTAGTGTTTCACAATGTCAACTTACTTCCTTATTCAAGGTTTATGTATATAAGCTCTTATGTTATACGTTGAAACCAAGAAGAGCCTTTGTTTAATGGTGGTCAGGTTGATACTCTGGATGGGGCTCCTACTCCAAATGATGTGAGGTATAATTGGGACTTCACATCAGGGAGACCCTCTATATGTTGGAGGTATCCAACACCGTTAACATTTTTGCACTATAAGACGGGCTAGAAAATAATATTTTCCCTTTGAATCAGTGTTGAATATCTTATATTTAATGACTCATTATCAGTTCATAATCCCTAAGTGTTTTTCTAACCTATATTCTGGTAAACTTTCAATCTTCGAGGAAATTGTTCATGCCTTGTCTCAATTCAGGTTTGATGGCGAGGGTAGTACGCTTTTGTCCAAACACATAAATTATTTTCTTGGGTTTTGTAAATATCTTGAAATGTATGATGAATATGTTACGTGTATTTTATTCACCCTCACTCTTCAAGGCTGTGTGGATCGATGATTTCATACCTTACCATCTTCCTCTATTCATTCATTTCGTCAATTTATTAGGAGCTTCGTCAAGATTTTGATAGGTATGATTTCTGAGATGTTTATAAAAGAATTAATTCACTTAGAATTGAGCCTAATGAATCAATTGAGGATTTTTCTAACATATTCCTTCACTTATGTTATGATTTTCCTAAAGAAGATATGGATTGGGATTTCTTTAAGCAAAAGTTTGAACATTTTGTTTGTATATTTTTGAAACAATGTGAATCTAAACCCGCATATGCTCTTGTTCTCCCAACTTTCAGAATCTGTGAGACACTCCCAATATCATAGGAGGAACCTATTGTTCCTTTTGTTCCTTCTCCTCCTCCTTTTCCAGTACAAATTTGGGTTCCTCCTTATGATAATGTTGGAGTTAGGAAATCAAAAAATAAAATTCCTAATACATCTTCTCAACTATCATCCATTTCCCGTGATCTTGATCTGAATGAGGATAATTTTAATTGTTCATGAAGCCTATGGTGAATATTAATCCCTCCATTCCACTAGATGGTATTAACATTCATAACTCTAGCCTTGAATCTGATTTTGATTCTTTTCCTCCTCTATCACCTCTTTCTTATTATCCCTTGCCCCTTGATCTACATCATCAGTCTCTTCCAAATCCAAGTATCGATCAGGAGAAAGGTAGTCACATTTCATAGGTAGAGGAGAAACAAGGTGAGGATTATTTAGATCTTTCTTCTACTTTTTAGAATCCTCCATATCAAGATATATTATCCCATCCTTGGTTGATTTTGAATCTAGAAATACCGATGATGTATCAAATGAATTTAATTTTCTTAATCATTCTAAAGTCTTGGACAACCTTCATTCTCCTTATTTTGGCTCCATTATTGTATGTAATGATAGTTTCCCAAGTGCACCTTTTTATCTTTCAGTTTATCAAGGAAACTATGTTTCAAAATAGTTATACCTTGAATCTAATTTGGTTAAATAATATGTTCTTATTGAAACTTCCTCTTCACCTCACTATCCCTAGTGTTCAATCTTTTGTCATGTATTAAATTATGATGGAGATAGTAATCTAATGAGTTGTATTTTGAATTGACACATGGTGGTGATATTATTCATGATGAAGACGAAGGTACAAAAATCATTGAGTATCCTTTCCATCCCCTGCCATTTCCAATTTTGCATGAACAAAATTCTTCTATTTAGGTTACTCCTGAAATTCATTCAATCTATCCATATCTAGATGTGTAATTGCAATAACCTTATGACTTGGGTAATATTTTCATTGAAGATATAAGTTCTGACCAAATCATTGATGTAGATGGATACCATTTGGATAGCAGTGGTGTTATTGAAATTATTGATGGTATATCCCAACACATCATGCATAATCAGATTCAATCCTCAAAATGAAATTCTACAATTCTTGAAAGTCTCGTGGCTCACTAGGAATTCAAGGCACTTCAATTCCCGTTGATGGTTATGTCATGTTATCGTGACTCTATTAAGGCACCCGAACTAAATTATATTTGTATATTCTCACAAAATCCTTTCCTTTACATGATTTCGTTGCATGTAAATCCCTTCTTGAAAGATGTTTGGTACTTCAAAAATAGTTTTTCAAATTCTCAAGATTTGGTCTTCGGTCGGATTGAAGGTTTTATTTCACTTAGTTTATATTCATGCAAATATCTTATATCAAACTCGGGTTTGGAATGTATAATTTTCATGGATGAGCGATGCTGTGAAGTTGATCGTTCTAAAAATTAGATTTGGCTAAAGGATTCATACATGTCACATTCTTTTGAAATTAATTGGCTCCTAATCCTTCTTCTGAATATTTTGATAATGATTATTCTCTTCATGGCACCAGATATCCTCTTTAGTGTTAATAAATGTTTGTGATATTTTTTGAATCAAGTTCAAACTGATTTATATGCATCCTCCATTTATTGAGAATGTTACATCTTAATTTGTGTATCTGATCATGGCAATTGTTATTCAATGTATCATGTACTAACTACTATTTAAATTGATACTAGTTTTGAATCGATTGATCCTTATGGTTTATCATTACAATATGCAGATACTTGTCAAGAAGTTGAGCACCTTTAGCCTCTACTGATGGTTATGTTAGGTCCTCACTATCTTGACAATTTTTTTGAATATGATCAAATTTATTTTCCCTCGCAATTTTCTCCTCCTTATTCCACGCCATTAATTGAAAATTCTTTCTCTCAAGGATTTCAAGATCGAATAAGATTGATTCGGATTATCCACAGTGTTAACAGAAATTTGTCGGTGTTTTGAATCCCAACGGGGATCCATCTTCAGGACAGGTTTTGAATCAAAATCATCAAGAGTGATGTTTTGAATTTCATGATCCAATCTATCATTAATTGGAAGCATATTACTTATCAAGCCCATTTTCTAAAAGCACATTCTGATCTCTATTGATGTTTTCTAAGGAAGGCAATATAAATGAAAGTATATTCACAAGCAACCATCAAGTTTTGTTTGCTTATTTTTTCATCGAAAAGTTAAGGTGGTAGGTTGGTTAAAATTAGGTGAGATGACACGTATTTCTTCCTTTAAGAAATTCCTTCAATCTTTTGTGCAATATTTTCAAGCTTCTATCTTTTCTGTTGCACATTAATATATATCGGTTGTAATTGATCTTATCTTTATGTTTGCAGGAGAAAAACAACGATGGATTCATTGGAAACATCATTAAACTTAGCCCTAACCTTCTAGCTTGTTAGGTTAGGAGTATGCTTAGTTTCATTTGGTTGCGTTTTCATTGCACCTACCTTCTGTCCTTATCTCCATCTAGTCTTTTCATATGTTTTGTTTTCGTATTTCTGTCTTACATGATGTTTTTATGTTTTGCCTCCATTTTCTTGGTTCTTTTGATTTTATTTCGTTTGTTTCTCAGGTATTTTCTTTTTGTTTTATTCAATAATAATTTTCATTGAAGATTCTCCTACTTGGCTCAAAACACGTGGAAAAAAAATGAAAATGGCAATTAGGATTACACACAATGCTTGGCTAATTTATTACCTTTTCTCTGTCTTGGGTTCACATATATTTAAAGTCAATAATCTCTAAATGGAAAATATGATCCACTCAAATGGAAATCCTTTGGTCGAATAGTAAATCTCATATCTATTCTAGGATCCTCATCCCTCAACTCGATACTGTGAGTAAATAATGTTTTTCTTACGGATCCATTCAAGTAGAGAAAGGATAAGGGGAAAATAAATTAGTGAGAAAAATAATATCATAGGTACATATATATTTCTTTGAAGGGGAAACATCCTCTGCTATAAATATTTCAGGATCCCTCGTCCTCCCGTTGAAAATAATAGGTGTCGAAGCACATCCAATTTAATAAATAAATAGAGGATGAAAGAAGAGAAAGGCATCATGCGCAGGGAGGTGAAGCAAGTGATTTCACCAGAGTACTTTCTAGGCTCCCTGACAATGAATTAATGCTTGTGCTCTTGTATTGAATCTGCTAGGGTATTTTCCAGGCCTTTTGGTATCAAAGCAACACCAAATATGGAACTCATACTCTGAATACCTTAGACTCGTCGCGCATATTACCCTTTCCTAGATTGAAATAATTTCCATATGGAATATATTTTGTATGTTTTAACTGAGTAAGGGAATGTAGGGAATTATATATCTAACCAGGTGAAGTAGGGAATCCAATGTAATATGCAATATGAATCAATAATTCCTAAAAGAATGAGACCATGCATGTAGAGAATTAAACTTAAACAGAGAAGTTGGAATTATACCAGTGTGTCATGGCAATGAAAACCCTCCAAAGTTTTGCTCACACTTGAAATTTGGATCCTACTAAGGATCTTACGATCTGTTTCTCTATGGTTACTCCATGATAGTTTAATGTTTTTCAAAGCTTTCAAGTCTTCTTCCTAGCTTCAAATTTTTAAGTCACTTGCACACACATGCTCAGTCTTCGACGAGTTCATGAGAACACTTCCTTTATGCAACCTTGAGCAATAATAGCACCATCCATCAAGAAATTTCCTTTGCAATGTTCAACTCATGTCGATAGTCAATGTGCACTTTCATTGACAATCCCCCTCATTTTGGTTACTTCATTTACTTCAGTGAGTTTCCTCAACTGGCATATTTTGCGCACTTTCGCTTTCGCAAGTGTTGCTTTCAAATTCGTGACAATTGATTTTATTTTTTTTCACTTTAATAAGTGTAATTTTCATGTTAAATCTACTCTGACATGTGTCCCTTTCAAGGTATTTTGCATTTTTCAAGTGTCTTCTTCATGTTTTCCTCCTGTCCTAGGTGCCTCTTTTGTTGATTTCACTCCTATATGTGTTAAACATTTTCACACCACCAAAGCTAGTTCTGGCACACTCTTATGAATTCCATGGTTTTATATATCATTTGAATATGCACTAGACACATTCTTACAACTTAGTGCTCCACTAGGTCACAATCGATACATTTGTTGTAACTTGGGTTCTAAGTGTCGTAATGTGGTGTTTCAACTGTCACACTTAGAAATAAGTTTCGCTTTGTTTTTCTTTCGAGGTGTGATTTTTATCGACAAGTCTTGTGTATCATTCAGGCTTGGTTGATGGAATTTATGTGTGTGATCCATGTTTGAGTCATTATCAGATGCATTTCTCTCTCTCACTCTATTGTTCTCACACTTATCCATTTTGGAGCTCTTCTTGGTCCTTCAAATTATTGCATGTTTCATATCCATTAGACCTCTTACTAGGTGATGAGCATAACTTATTCATGAGCCTCATTGACGTGTCTTTCCCTCCCATACTTGTGAACTAAGTATTTTCTAAGGTCTCCTCCCTCTCATAGTGCATTAGTACTCCCTAAGGATAAGTCACCTAGCCTTGTGTTGCCTCCCTTAGTGAAAAGCACATTCCATATGAACAAGTAGCCATCGTTGGAGAATTGTGCCCTCCTAGGATGAAGCGCACTTCAAACAATGAAGCACACTTCAAATTCTTAGTGAATAAGCACTCTTCAGAACAACAAGGATCCTTTGAGCATAGTTTGAAACAACGAAGAGCACTTCGAAACAATGAAGGTTACTCTACCTCTTAAAAAGAACATGGCACACTCATGAAGCTTGAAGCCTTTTGCACATGGCTCATTCTCGAAGCATGAATCCTTTATCCTTCCTTTTGAGCACATGGTGCACTCTTGAAGCCTAGATCCTTTGAGCGCATGGCACACTATTGAAAAACATAGCCTTCATCCTTCTCTTAAAGAGCACTTAGTGCAATCAAAAATCCTAAATCCTTCATTGAGTGCACTCCTTTGACTCAAAGATTTTTGCCTTCCTATTTTCTCTTAAGCGCATAAGAAAACTTGGAAGGCTCAAATCCTAAACCCTTCATCCCTTTGGTTTGCACCCTTGCACCCTCATTTTCTCTTTGAGCACATTAACACACTTGGTAGGCTTGAAGCCTAGACCCTTCGTCCCTTCTGTGTGCACCCTACTTTCTTATTTAAACGCATAAGTGCACTTGGAAGGCTTGAATCTTGACCCATTCGTCCCTTTGGTGTGCACCCTTACACCCTCCTTTGTTATTTGAACACATGAGCGCACTTTGAAGGCCTGAATATTGACCCCTTCTTCCCTTCAGTGTGCTCCCTTAGTTTCCTTGAGTTCATGAGCGCATCTTGAACCAACGAATGATTCTCCTTTATGCTTCGGACTTGCGCCCTATGCCCTTGAGTTCTCTCTCTCTTGCTTGAGTGCACAAGCACACCTTGAAGGCCTCTTGTGAGCCTTGATGAGTTTTATTGTGCCCTCCCAACAAATCATTATTCTTTTAACCCTCTCACATGAATATCATAAGTTGATCATTCCATGAGATAGGTAATGGTTGAATAGATGTCTAAGATTGATTTTTCTCTGTCATGCATGATTTTCACTGGAAGGAGTACATTTATAGCATGACAAGGTAATTCTCAAAGAAGATAGAAAGAAGGAAGCAGAAAGAAACACTTGCGAAGAAGAACAACAAAATAAATCTATCACGGAGACATGAATCGGATCATGGACCGAGACAGAAAGAAGACATTGCATGATGACTCAAGAGATTCTGATTTTGATCAAAGACCCTTTTAGAGGGTGAAGGAGAAGAAAAAATTGGATCCTCCATGAAGATGAAGTATAGATATGATCTATCATCAAGAATGATAGATGAAGCAACAAGGAATACAACTTGGCATTTCCACCTCATTATGAAGTCCATGCCATCATTATCAAGTTTTAATTTGTACAAGTGTCATCACAATGGTCAATATGTGTCCATGTGTCGTGCCAAATCATAATTTGGAATGTAATGATGTATTCTCAAGAAAAGGACAAACTTTAATATGTGGAAGTCCAAGAGTCATATGTGGAATATGAAAATTCACTTAGTCATATATGGACAAAATGTCTTTAGGAGAAGTCCAAAATTTATTAGAAGTTAAAGAGTTGTTTAGAAGTCCAAAGGACACATTAGAAGTCCAAGAGTCATGAAGGTAATTGAATATTCATGGGGATATGAAAGGTCATTCCTCTTATTATAAAATCAACCTGATAACTCAAGAAAAATTATTTTAGAGGCCTAGGCTTTTGGAGAGCTAATCTTGGCTTCTCTACTTGGCATAGGAGGGAAAATTATTCTTTGGAGAAGTAAAAAGTGACTTAATGTTCCACTACTAGAACTCGTGTCTCATCACTGTAACTGTGTACTTGGATCTTTCACCTAATTGAATTAAATGTGCCAACATATTTTCATGCATGTATTAAAAAAATTTTAGGACTATTCTTGGGATGTTTACAGTATATGTTATGTTCATATGTACATGAGAAATTGAACTATTTCGGTGGATTTGGTACTTATCTTATTGAATGTGTGTTGTTTTCGATTTACAATCTTTATGTGAACTAATTTTCTAATGAATAATTTTATGCGTTCATGTGTCTCTCATAGGTTACTACTATTACTTCCTACCAAAGACTCACTTTTTGTCTCTCGCTCGTGAAGGTATCCTTTTAAAAATTACAACCGATGTTTCACAATGTCAACTTACTTGCTTATTCATGGTTTATGTATATAATATCTTATGTTATTTGTTGAAATCAAGATGAACCTTTGTGTTATGGTGGCTGGGACAGTACTCTGGATAGGGATCCTACTCCAAATAGTGTGAGATTTTTTGAAATGGCACCCCAAGGGAGCTTCTGATTTAATTTTACCTTAATTAGATTAAAAGAGAAATTGTAATTTCATATCATGACAACTTGTATTATTAAATTGAGTCAGGAAGACTTAGCTTAGGAAATTCGAGTTGAGGGTCAGAGAGGAGGCATGTAGAGTTCTCCCATGATTTGGGTGGTCCAGTTACAGTTATTTGTGAGTTTTAATTAGTTAACTCAATTAATTGAGTTAAAATCAATTTAACTTGTTCTAATTGAGATTTGAGCTAGTGAGAGGTCCAATCAATTAAATTTTATTTAATTCACAAGTAGTGATCAATCAGTTAACAGATAATTCACTATAAATAGTTGTTTCATGTCAGTTCTAAGGAAGGCCCGGTCGAGACTGAGGTTAAAGGGATGATAACTATCAGTTGTATAATTAGAAAATTGTATAGGTCAGTTATAGAGTCATGAGGAAGCCTATGATGCATTTTGAAATCAATTCCAAGGATTTTCCTATTTAATAGGGTTAAAATTCCTCTAGGAATGCGTGACAAAGGCTCGTCATATAGAGACTGAGAATTGGTTAAGTATTTGGTTGATTTTTCCTAGATCAGAGTGAGACATTTGGCAGAGTGCAAGAGTTTCTCAGTGAGAGAAAAAAATTGTATTGTTTCATGGTCTTGAATTTATACAATATACCAATAGTGAGGTTTTGAGCAGTATGCTTTCCCCATATACATCTTGTGTTGTGCAATTGATTGATTTCTTTCTCTTACTTGTTATGTGATTGTGCAATCATGTTTTGTTTCTGCAAATTGTAGAAGGATTCAATATTTTGTTTTAGTACATTACAAGATAAGATTGAATCTCATTGGTTATATTTTCTACATGGTATGAGAACGTCAGGAATCGCAATAGAAGAGAAGAACAAAGTTTGTTTTGAACAGGTTCGAATTTGAAGATTTATTCTTCAGGACCCAGCAGTAGATCAAGATGTCTTTCAATGGCTTGAGACTCGAATATGCTCTTGAGGGAAATTTGAATCATATAGAATGGAAGGATAGGATGGAGGTGATGCTCGAGGACAACAGACTAAAGGAATTCATTGACACTGATATTTCTCAGCCCACAACAGCATATTCTTAACAACTTGATGCATGGAAGAAGAATGTAGCAAAGGCGAGAAGGATCTTGTTATAGGGAGTTTGATATCATGTTGTCTCGAGTCTCCACGGGAAGGCGACTCCATATGTTATGTGGAAGGCCTTGACAGATTTGTTTCAGAATAGTAGCGACCACAGGAAGTTGACTCTAAAAGAAAAGATCTGAAATATCAAGATGTAGAAGGGTGACACGATCCCAAAATACTTGACGAATTTCACTCAGTGTCGAGATGAGCTTGGAAGTGTTGGGATAATTGTTGCTTTAGACGATTTAGTGAGCCTAGCTCTTCTAGACCTTCCCAAGAGCTGGCATAGCTGCCAAGACTCTGTGAATGGGAGGGAGAAGCTACCCGAATGGGAGCGACTATGGTCTGACTTGGTACAAGAAGAGATTTGGTGAAGCACCAGATATTGATCCTCATCAAAGACTGATGATGAGGGGAATTTTGCCTTTGCTGGAAAGGTGAAGAAAGGGAAATGGAAGGCGTCTCATTCCAAATAAGAGTCCAACAAGGAAGGCAAGAATCGAGACTTTTCAAAGGTACAATGTTTCAACCGTCATGAGCATGGACACTATGCCACAAATTTTCCACAAAATAATACAAACAAGAAGGCCTCAGGAGGAGCAGCAGGTGAAGCACTTGCTTCATATTTCGAGTTGGATTTCACTCTCATCGCATGCATGGTGTCATTAGTGATGGGTTCTATGTGGTACTTGGATAGTGGAACTTCATTCCATATGACCATAAACAAAAAATTCTTCAGTATCTTGGAGGAGAAGAATCTCCAAATGCACATTGAGATGGGTGACGATGGGAGGTATAATGCTACTAGTTTAGGTACAATTACCTTTCAAAGGGAGTCAAGTAATCCACTCACATTAAAAGATTCCATGTATGCTCTTGGTTTATAGAAGAATTTGGTTTATGTTGCTACGTTGGAAGATCATGGCTATGATGTGATCTTCAGTGAAGGAAAGATGTTCCTTCATCACAAATCCACGGGACAGGTGGAAAATATTGGGGTTTGAGTAAAGAACCTCTACAAACAGGATGTAGAATATTACGCGGCATTGAGAACTAAAGAAGAGAAGGTGGAGAGTTGATACATCGGTAAGTTATGGCACATCAGGTTGGGTCATATACACCATAGCGGTTTGGCGATCATGTAGAATATTTTTACAGGACTTCTAAAGGGTGCACTTGTGTATAGAGATACATGCAAAGGGTGTACGTTGGGGAAGTATACCAAAGCTACCTTTCATGATAAGGAAATTTGAGCCAAGGAAATCCTTGAGAGATTTCACTCAGACGTGTGTGTACTTTTCTTGACAGCTTCCACAACAAAACACAGGTATTACGTGATTTTTATTGATGATTTTTCAAGAAAGTGTTGGAGTTTCTTCATGGAAAAGAAATATCAGATGTTCTCCAAGTTTTTTGAGTTCAAGACACTTGTCGAGAAATATATAAGGAATAAGGTGAAGGCTCTGAGGAGCAACAATGGTGGAGAATACATCTCTAAGGAATTCAAGAACTTTTGTGCCTCAGAAGGAATTCGAAGAAAATTTATAGCACCTCATAACCCAAAACATAATGGGGTTTCAAAAAGGAAGAACATAACTATTGTGGGAGAAGCACGAGCTATGTTGCATGATCAAGGCCTACAGTTGCATCTGTGGGCAGAAGCATGAAATACAACAATATTTGTTGAGAACAGAAGTCCTCACCAGATACTTGTGATGAGTACACCATAGGAGGATTTTTTAGGTAAGAGACTGGATGTGTCATATTTTAAAATTTTTGGTTCATCTTTTTATTGCCATGTGACCAAATATGCCAAGAAGAAGCTAAATATAACAACATATTTGGGACATTTATGGGGTACACTGATACACCTCACAACTATCAAGTGTACTTGCCACCACACAGGATGGTAATGGTCAAAAGAGATGTGAAATTTAATGAAGATAAATCCATGTGATTGTCCCTTGAGAGGGAGCTTGAGTTGCATGCAGTTGAGGATCTCTTGGCTCCAAAGGATGAACCTCGGGATGTGGAGCAACCACAAGCAGAGGAAAAAAGATTGGTAGAAACCACGCATGCAGAGCCATCTGCCAGAGATGGAAGGAAGTGCACCTAAGAGGCTGACAAATTATTTCTAGATGTGAGAGAGAATGTGGGAGAAGCCACATCACAACGTAGGCATAGAAGGTCCCCAGAGGGGTACACTGGATACATGGATCTTATGAGAGAAGGTATTGAGATAGAACCATCCTCCTTCGAGAAATAAGTGAAGCAGCTAGTGTGGGTTAACGCCATGGTTGAGGAGTATGACTCCATTATCAGAAACAGTGCATGGGAAGTTGTCCCAAGACTAGTGGGGAAGTTAGTTGTAGGATCCAGGTGGGTATACAAGGTGAAGCAGGTAGCAGATGGGAGTGTGGAGAAGCACAAGGCCATATTTGTGGCCAGAGGGTTATCTCAAGTGGAGGGATTGAATATGATGAGACTTTTGCACCAGTCGCAATGTACTCATCTATTATATCCATCCTTGCACTCTGAGCGTATATGGGATGGAAGATGCATCAGATGGATGTAAGACAACCTTTCTCAATGGAGTTATTGAGGAAGAATAGTACATTTGAGAATCCAGGAGGTTTTGATACCTTAGACAGGGAGTCACATGTGTGCAAACTCAGAAGAGCACTTTATTGGGCTAAAGCAAGCACCTTGTGCTTGGTACCCCCAGATCGATAGTTATTTCACAGGGTTGGGCTTCACCAAGAGTGAAGTAGATGCGAAACTATATCATATTGTGGTAGATGGTGAGCTTTTAATTATTGTACTTTAAGTCGATGATCTGATATTGACAGGTGATGAGCAGCTCATCAAGTCTAACAAAGAGGATCTTGCAAGAGAATTTGAGATGAAGGACATGGGGCTCTTTCACTATTTCCTAGGATTGGAAATATGGCCAAAGAGATGGGGAGATATTTGTATCTCAGGGCAAGTGTTCCAAGGATATTCTAAGGAAGTTTGTCATAGAGGACAGCAAACCCATGGAGATTCCTCTAGTAGGAAACTGGAGGAAGGAGGATGCTACTTCAGGTGAAGTAGTGGATGCTACTATTTACAGATAGCTTGTGGGTTCACTCATGTATTTGGTGAACACACGAACCAATATATGTTACGCAGTTAACCAGTTGTGCCAAGATATGGTTATCCCAAACTATTTTGAAAGTCAGGGAAAAATGTGTTGATATACCTCAGGGGAACTGCAGAGTATGGATTATGGTATAGACAGACAAAGGGAGTTAATATTCAAGGCTTAAATGATGTAGATTGGGCAGGGATTCCATATGATAGGAAGAGCACATCAGGAGGCACCTTCATCATAGGATCAACAGCCGTTTCTTGGTACAACGGGAAATATAGATCATTTTCACTCAGTTTAGCCGAGGCAAAGTACATGGCAGCTAGTCAGGCAGGCCATCTGGATGAGGAAGATACTTGTTGTTTTGTTTGGTTGATAAATGGATCCGATGACAATAAATTGTGATAACCAAAGTTGCATCAAACTCTTGGTTAAAATAGTATTGCATGACATGTCCAAGCATATTGATATCTAGTGTCACCATATCATAGATTGTGTTAAGAGGCAGATTATGTCATTAGAGTACATTCCCACGAAGGAGCGGGATGCATACATCTTGACGAAGGCGCAGAAAGAAGAAAATTTCAATTCCACAGAGACAGGATCGGGGTAGCAGATAATCCATTTATTTTTGAGAGGGAGTGTTAAAATGGCACCATAAGGGGGATTCTAATTTAATTTTCCCTCAATTAAATTGGAATATAAATTTTAATTTCATCTCATGACAACTTGTATTAGTTAACTGAGTCAGGAAGACTTAGTTAGCTTGGGAAATTCGAGTTGAGGCTAAGGGAGGAGGCATGTAGAGTTATCCCATGATTTTAGGGGGTCCAGTTACAGTGATTTGTGAGTTGAAATTAGTTAACTCAATTACTTGAGTTTGAATCAATTTAACTAGTTCTAACTGAGAAATGAGCTAGTGAAAGGTACAATGAATTAAATCTGATTTAATTCACAAGTAGTGATCAATCGGTTAACTGATAATTCACTATAAATAGTTGTTTCATGTCAGTTCTAAGGAAGGCCCAGTTGAGACTCATGTTAAAGGGAGGATAACTATCAGTTGTATAGTCAGAAAATTGCACAGGTCAGTTATAGAGTCATGAGGAAGCCTTTGATGCATTTCGAAATCAATTCCAAGTAATTTCCTGTTTAATAGGGTGACAATTCCTCCAGGAATGCGTGAGAAAGGCTGGTTGGACAAAGGTTGAGAATTGGTTAAGTATTTGATTGATTTTTCCTTGATCAGAGTGAGACAGTTGACAGAGTGCAGGAGTTTCTCAGTGAGATAAAAGCATTGTATTGTTTCATGGTCTTGAATTTATACAATATAAATATAATGGGGTTTTGAGCAGTGTGCTTTCCCTAGATACATCTTGTGTTGTGCGATCAATTGATTTCTTTCTCTTACTTGTTATGTGATTGTGTGATTGTATTTTGTTTCCGAAAATTGTAGAAGGATTCAATATTTTGTTTTAGTACATTACAAGATCAGATTGAATCTCATTGTTTATATTTTCTACAATATCTAATTGGGGCTTGACATCAAGGAGACCCCGTGTAATTTGGAAATATCCAACACCATCAACATAAGGACACAAGAAGGTCAAGGATTCCAAGTTTTAGAGCTTCAAAGGAAAATTTGAGTAGCTAAAAATGGATGAAGAAGAAAATATTACAGCTTATTTTCTCTGGGTTGATGTAGTTATGAATACCATATAAGGATTGGTAAAACCAATGGAAAACAAGGTAATTGGAGATCTAATATTTCCATAGTTATTCATATTTTTATAAATTTCTGGAGGAGAACCGTGTAATGGATTTTAAATCCATTACATATTTCTCCTCCAAAAATTTCTAACAACAAGGTAATTGTCTAAAAAATTATGAGATCACTTCCAATGATATTTGATGCTAAAGTCTCAGCGCTAAAAGAAATATCAGACTTAGAAAATGTTAGCATGGATCATCTGCATGGAATATTTACAACTTATCAAATGAGAACAGAGCTGTATAACATGTCCAAAAGAGAAGAAAGTTTTACGGCATCCAAGAAGGTAGGGAAAAACAAGCAAAAGTCTAATCCAAGCCCCAATTTTAGTTGTAGTGAAATTTTAAATGAAGAGATATCCAACTTTGTAAGGAATCTAAAAATAAGAACAAGAAAGTACAAAGGTAAGCTCCCCTTAAAATGTTTCGATTGTGGTGAAATTGGTCATTTTGCTGCAAAGTGTCCTTATGCAAAGAACTCAAATAATGATGAATAATAGGAAGCACCTAGGAAAGTGAATGAGAATCAAAGAATATAGAAGAAGCAAGGTAAAAATAAAGGCTTCAAGAAAATTTTCTTTTCAAATTAAGATAGCTCATCATCCGATGAAGAGAGTGATAGCGACAGCAAAAATGGCACAAGAAGGGTGTTGTTCATGGAAAGATATAACATGGAGGAATCCCCTAAAGAACAAGAATATTAAGGATTGTGGAACTAATGTAGTTTGGTACAGATGTTGCAGATGATATGGAGAGAGAATTGGCAGTAAAATTATAGATGAATGAAAAAAGTGAAGTTTGAGAAAGTATACACAGTTCCTATAAAGAAGGGTCACATACATACACAGGTCTTGCGAGTAAAAGTCACGTACAAAATCTAAACCATGGAAATCTGGATACCAATGGTCATTTCCATGGTATTGGCCCGTATTAATTTGAAGGGAAACAATAATTTTATCTCGTCAACAAATACTAACGACATTACCAAAGTATTTACCTAAGGTATTTTCTAAGGAAAAAGTTATATAAGGAGATGGAGATAAAGGTCTTATGTGTGTAAGTTAATAAGTAATTTATATGTGATTTGATCTGAAACAAGTGTGCACATGGGAGCAAGGAGATGGCTAAGATCTGATAGATTTGAAAATATAATAAATACTAATGAATACACTTTCTTGATGTATTTATACTTGTAGCTAATAATTATATATTTGTGGTTATAATGATGTTGTAATATGAATATGTGACAGTAAGGTTTGCGGAATGAGAATTCTGTTTGCAGTGAAAATTTTCATATTTGTACGCAGGTTTGTTTCTGAATAGTCGCTTACACATGCAGATTTGTTTTTGGGTAGTCACATATATATTTATTGATGTAATTTTTAGTATGAGATATGTACATGGGTGTTCTGCATTATAAGCGTGTATATATGTTGATCTGCTTAATTACACTCGCATATATTTTTTGAGTAAGATATGGTATGCAATGCTACTTGATGATAATTGTTGATGATGTTTGTTTGTTGTTGTTTGTCAATGATGTCTTGATAGGCATGATTTGTATCTAACAGTATTGTGTTGGTTGATTGAGTTATGGATTGCTATATTGATCAATTATGATTATTGGGTATGGTTGAATGATTAGTTATTGGTTTAGTATTGGATTCAGTGTTACAGTGATTCAGTTAGCCAAATGATTCAGTGTTCAGTGTTCAGTGCTCTAATATCTGTATGCAGGTTTTATCAAGAGGAAGCACGTATATACGTTGGTTCTATTTAGAATAGTCACGTACATATTCTTAATTTATTTTTTTTGGTTGGGTTATTTATTCAGTAGTTTGATGCTCCATAGATTCATTTGATTTACAGAGATTCAGTGATTCATATTTGTGTTTAAGTATTTCAGTTTGGATACTGGTTTGGGCTTATTGTTGATGTGGGCCTAGTATGAAAATTTGATAGGTGACCTACATGTTGTTTTATGATAGTTTGATAGGTGGATTCAGTCTAAAACATTCTAAAAATTGGTCCACATCGAGTTGAGGGTTGAAGGCCTTCAGAAAGGGGGTAGGAGCTCCCTTTCGGTAGGATCTGGTAAATGAGTTCGAGGGGTTGTAGCTTTCTTCCAGTGGGTTTTGGAGAATGAGTGGAATTTGTAGCCTCCTGCAGGTGGGTGCATGCGCGCTGGTAAGAGTCTGCACCAATACAAAAATTTAATGGATATTTTCTTTATATTAGAAAAAATAAGACAGAGATGGCGAAAATGGTGGTTTTCTCCCACATTGGGTTTCCACCTAAAACCTTGGTGTTCTATGTGTGTTTCTTACTTGTTGTGATTTATCTTTTCTTTACTACATTCTGGATGGTGAATGAATTAATAATGCATTGGTTAAATTAATTGACTAATGAAAGATATGTCAAATCAGGTTAACTGGATATATGTTATTTGCATTCATAAGAGTCGTGTACATAAGTTCGTTGCATGAAGAACAATAGTGTACAAAATTCATAATATGAAATGAAAAGTTAAAATTATTGTTTCACCCCCCCCCCCCCCCCCCCGCTCTGAGTATTTGTCCTAACAATTGGTATCAGAACAGGTCTCTTTGAAGAAGCTTGATCGCTTAAAGGTAGATCTATCATTATGAGCATTCAAGAGAGAGTATCTTCTATTAAGCCACCTTTGTTTAATGGAACTAAATTTGTATTTTGGAAAGTCATAATGAGAGCACATTTGCAGGCACTAGGATCTAATGTATGGGCAATTGTTGAAGGTGGATATCAATACCCAACCTCCATTCCCACAAATGACGCAAGGAAGAAACATTATGAGATCAATGCAAAGGTCGTCATTGTTATCTTGGGAAGTTTGGTTGAATCTGAGTTTGTTAAATTCATGCAACTGAATACCGCAAAATAAATATGGGATAATCTTGTCCGAAGCTATGAAGGTGACACTAAGGTAAAAAGCGTTAAACTTCAAACTTTTAGAATTCAGTATGAGACTCTTAGAATGCATGATGATGAAAGTGTTGCGAGATTTTTCCTTAGTGTAGACGATATTGTTAACTAAATGAAAAATATTGGTGATGAAATAAAGGATTCTACTATTATTGAAAATATTTTAATATCTCTAACCTCAAAGTTAGATTCAAAAGTCTCTACCATTGAAGAAATGCAAGATTTGAATAATATAAATGTTGAATAACTCCATGGGATCTTGACAGCCTATGAGATGAGAAAATGGGGTACATCAGTACTAAAGAAGAAGCATTCAAAGCCACACAAAATGGAAAGAGAAAGAAGAGCCTAAGGAAACAGGTTATATTTCAGACGAAGAAGAAGCGAATTTTTTGAAGAAGCTCCAAGTAGGAACTGACAGGTTCCAAGGTAAGATTCCTTTTAAATTTCTTGCTTTTGGAAGAGTGGGTCATTATGCCACTAAATGTCCTTATAAATAAAATCATGAGAAAGGGAAGAATGATCCAAAGAATAATGTTAAAATAAATTTTGATAGCAAGAAAAGTTTTTATACTCATGAAGATAGTGAAGATTCTTCCATTATTGAGGCTGATGAATCAGATTAGGAATTTCAATTACTTATGGAATTTGAAGAACAATGTGTAAATTAATATAATTATTTCTTTATGGATGCTCTAGAATAAATTGATAGACTCGGGGTCATAAACAAGAATTAAGAAAAGGAAATAAGTATGTATAAGGAAAACACCCTTGTTGAAGAAATAACTCAGCTAAAAATTTGTCTAGAAGAAGCTAAATTAGTTGAAGAAGCTTTGAATAAACAAGTCCAAGAAAAGGAAAGGCATTGTGAAAACTTAGAACTTGAAATTGTGGGTCTAAGGAAGGAACTTGAGAAAACAAAGGCTCTAAATATTATATTTTCTAAAGGATCTAAAACTTTAGAAGAAATCATTGAAGTGCAACACTCTCCTCTAATAAATACAGGTCTTGGATCCAATTTAAATGGTGAAGTATCAAAACCTATGAAATATTCTGAAACAGATACAATAAGTTACGTCAATGTGGTAAAGGGAAGCAATCATCAGAATTATAGAACTTAGAAAAAGAATGAAGGATCAAATCTTTCTCATGCAAAACAACATTTCCATGAACAAAGGGAAATATACTCAAGAAGGTAGTACACTCACATGTATTCTTACTTCAATGGTAAATGCTTCACTTTTCACAACTTTGGTCACAAAGTAGTTCATTGTGTTGCTTATAAAACTATTATTCTAGAGAAGAAAGAAAACAAAAAAAGGCAATCGGGACAAAGAAATATTTTTATAATGTTTTCTCGCCTCTTCATAATGAAATTGAACACTCTATTTTAAATACATTTGGTCATGAAGAAATTGAATGTAGAAGCAGGATGAAGTCATTTTATCAACATTAACATAATATATTACCACCCAAGGTATGGAAAAATAAAACTACTTCCTCTGAAAATTGTGGTCTAGCATTGTATGCAAGAGATAAAGAGAATCTATGGTACATTGACAGTAGGTGTTCAAATCATAGGATAGGTGACAAAAGATAAGTTTGTTTCTTTTAATGAAATTAAGAAAGAAAATAATGTGACTTTTGGTAATAATTTACCTGCTACCATTAAAGGAAAAGGATTTGTGTTTTTAAAAGAAAAGGTAAAGGCTAAGAATGTATTATTTGTTGATGGGGTAAGACATAACTTGTTAAGTGTTAGTCAAATGTACGATAAGGGGAATGGATTTATTTTTAGATCAAATAATTATGTGGTAATAAATTTGAATACATGTAACATCATAATCAAGGGAACAAGAACTCCAGGCAATGTTTATATCCTACAGGGAGGTAAAGAGCATTGTTTTTTGAGAAAATATGAAGAAATATGGTTTTGGCAAAAAATGTTGGGACACTTCATATATTCTCAATTATATAAATCAAGCAGGATGGGAATAGTTCATGATCTCCTCAACATTTCTCCACCCGAAAATAGCATTTGTAAATAATGTCAATTTGGTAAGAAATTCAAAGTTCAAGTTAAAACTAAATAAGAGACTTCAAGTAAACCCCTTTAACTTGTTCACACTGATTTATGTGGACCTGTGAGAAAGAAGTCTCCTCGTGGTGAACAATACTTCATATTATTTATTTATGACTTTACAAGAATGTGTTGGGTTGGTTTACTAAAGTATAAAGATGAGGCATTTGAAAAGTTTAAAATATTCATGGCTTTGCTAGAAAATGAATTGGATATAAAAATCAAATGTATTAGATATGATAAAGGAGGAGAGTTTATATCAGATGAATTTTTCAATTTTTGTGAACAACATGGCATCAAAAGACATTTTTCCATAGCTAAAACTCCTCAACAAAATGGAGTGGCAGAAAGAATGAATGGAATAGTTCAACAAATGGCATGTGTCATGCTTGATGAGTTAAGAACACCTCACACTTGTTGGGGAGAAGCAGTACATACAATCATGGATATTCTTAACAAGGCTCATGTTAAAGTAAACAATGATAAAACTCCATATGAACTCCGGTATGGTAAGCCTGCAGCTGTCAAACACTTTAAAATATTTGGAAGAAAATGTTTCATAAAGAAAAATGATGATAAGCTTGGAAAATTTAAATATAGATCTAATGAAGGAATCCTTCTTGGATACTCTTCCAAAAGCAAAGGATATAAATGTTACAATAAAAGGCTTCAAAATATTTTTGAAATTATATATTTTGTGATTTATGAAGCATCCACGGGTACCAAAAAGGAAGCACAAGCAGATGATGAACCTTTCCCTACTAAAATCCAAGTTGTTGTAGGAGAGGAAGAAAGATAACCATCAGAATAAGGAAATGAAAATACAAGTATGACAAGAAAGACTTTGTTAGCACAGTTTTATGCTAAGTCATGAGTCTATTTTAGATTTTTCTTTTTAGGATAAAACTTTGTAAATTAAAAAAAAAAAAAAAAAAAAAAAAAATTGAGCGCTATCGATCTTCCTATATGGTGCATGGTGGTTCTTGATGACTATCATGGTCATGCTACCTCATTATTGAGGTCCATGATTTTGGATATAAGTGGCATATATGTCTCTTGATGTAAATATCATGAAAAGACCCATGTTGTAATCATTGTAAAATGCAGTCATGTATGGGATATTGGGATAAAGTCATGTCATGTATGTAATCCCATTATTTTGGGACATTGATGTAAAATTTGGGTCAAATATGTAACCCAATTATGTTGGGTGATTGATTTAATCATGAGAGCATAGATTCATTAGTATAGGAAAAGTCAGATTTGTTTAGTCATAAAGTCTTGTACTCTTTTGACTATCCTTAGCAGGTTCAGCATATGCTCAAGGGGAGCATGGTCAGTATGTATATTTCAAGATTCATATTTAGCATATCTGACCTTCGGCGATAAACACTACAATGGAAGTACTTTATTCATCCTTATTCAACCATTTTCCCTTGATGTCAAAGGTGGAGAGAAGACTTGGTGTTTGGAGAGAGGTCTAGAGATAATTATTGGTGTTTGCAGGTGTTTGGAGTGGGTGTCCAAACACCAAAGTGGTTGCCATAAATTCCAAAGGGGGATATTATTGGAATTATTACTAATGTGTTGTCCTTAATGGAAACCTGCTTGATAAATATGTACTTGAAGTCAACATTGATGACTGTGGAACTAATGCAGTTTGGTACTAATGCAACAAATAATATGGACAGAGAATGGAAGTACAATTACAGATGAATGAAAAAAGTAAAGTTTGAGAAAGTATATGTATTTAATATGAATAAGGGTCACATACATACACAATTATTGTGAGTAAAATTCGTGTACAAAATATGAACCATGGAAATATAGATACCAAGGGTCATTACCATGGTATTGGACAATAGTAATTGGAGTGGCAACGATCACTTGATCTCATCAAAAAATACTAATGACATTACCAAATGATTTACCTATATTGGTTAAGGTAAAGGCTATATAGAGATGGATAGCAAGGTGTTATGTGTGCAAGTGAATAAGTTATTCATATTGGATTTGATCTTAAACAGGTGTGCACCTAGGAGCAAGGATATGATTTAGATCCGATAGATATGAAAGTATAGTAAATACTAATGAATAGTATTGATTGATTTGTTTATACTTGTAGCTCATAATGATATATCTATGGTTATACTGATGTTGCAATATGAATATATGACAGTGAGGTCCGTGGAATGAGAATTGTGTTTGCAGTGAAAATTTTCAAATATGTACGCAGGATTATTTCTGAATAGTCACGTACATATGCAGATTTATTTATGGGTAGTCGTGTACGTAATTAGTGATGTGTATATAAGTATATTGAGATCTTTATGTGGGTGTTTTTCATTATAATCATGTATATATGTTGGTATGCTTAATTATAGTCACGTATATATTTTGAGTCAAATTTGGTATGAAATGATACTTGATGATAAATGTTGATGATGTATTCAAATATAAATGGTCTTGGGCTTGGGAACTAACAACTACTCAGAGCTCAACAGTATCTGACTGCTCCTCATTTTGGCCTTACAAAAAAGATGCAACAAGATACATATCTTTGGAGACTCTAAGATCATTATTAACTGGTTCAATAATAATGCTACATGTCATGTACACACACTTAGGAGTTTGCTAGGTGAATTTTTGGCTCTTAAAAATATTTTTGATATTGTTACTGTCACTCACATTTACAGGCAAAGGAACCAGGGTTCTAACAGCTTGTCCAAAGAAGCCGCGCACCTAACTTGGGGATAGTGGCACATCACCGAACACAAGGGGCTAGTTATATATCAACATTACCATCGGACCTTCATTGATGATTTTGGACTCCTAGAGCCTGCTAATCAGCCTACCTGATCCAAGGCTTTTTTTCTTTTTTACAGTTTTACTGCACACAGGCTCTCTATTTTTTGATGATATTATGTCTATATGGAAATGCACAGTAATTTTGTAAATATTTTTTTTTACTGTTGAACTATTTTTACATAACTTTTCCATATATTTTTTGGATAGTATACAGATTATGTTTGATGCAATCTGTTGCAAATGCAACATGTAAGTTTCCTTACAATTAATGAAAATTATGATTTTTTCCTTGGAAAAAAAAATTGTTGATGATGTATGTTTCTTGTTGTCTATCAATGATGTATTAATAAGCATGATTTGTATTTGGCAGTATTGTGTTGGTTGATCGAGTTATGGATTACTATATTGATCAGTTATGATGATTGGGTATGGTTCAATGATATGTGATTGGTTCAGTATTGGATCCAGTCGGTAATTCAGTGTTATAGTGATTCAGTTAGAAAAATGATTCAATGTTTAGTGATTTGAGATATGTACGCATGTTTTATATAGAGGAAGCACGTATATATGTTGGTTCTATTTAGAACAGTCGCGTACATATTCTGATGTTTATTTGTTCTGGTTTGGTTATGTATTCAGTAGTTTGATGCTCTAGAGATTCAATTGATTTACAAATATTCGGTGATTCATATTTGTGTTCCAGTATTTTAGCTTGGATCTTGGTTTGGGATTATTGTTATTGTGGGTCTAGTATGAAAATTTGATGAAAGGTGGCCTACAGGTTGTTTGATGATTGCTTGATAGGTGGATCCAGTCTTAAACATTCTGAAAAGTGGTACACAAGGATTTGAGGGTTGCAACATTCAGAAAGGGGGTAGGATCTCCCTTCCGGAAGGATCCAATAAACACGTTAATGGGGTTGTAGTTCCCTTCTAGTGGGCGCTGGAGAATGAGTGGAGGTTGTAGCCTCATGTAGGTGGGTGCTTGCGTGTTGGTAATATTCTGCACCAATACAAAAATGTAATGGATATTTTCTTTATATAATAAGAAAGAAGATAATTCACTAGTACATTTGGTGGAAATTCCAACACTTTGGTTCCGACACTTTTGACCAAATGTCGGAAATTTCCCCAAATTTTATCAATTTTTCAAATCCCGCCCACAACTATCGCTATACCGACGTTTAGAGACAAGTGTCGACATTTAGAGGTAAGTGTCGGTCTTGCCACGTGTTGTGGATGATTTTGTCACCCTCCTAGAGACAGCCTAGAGTTGCCATAGACCAGTGCCTAGGACATCTTAATATAGCAAGGAGTCCTTTATAGTTTGGGTTGTCAGTCCAAGGGACTCACCTACTATCTCTTGTTCTAAACAAGGAAATTAAATTAGATTGAATTGGTCCAATTTCTCTCTCAGAGGCTGATACAAGGATAGGAGTAATGTAAAGACATCATGTAAAAACTTCAGCATGAAAGTATCAGACAGTTAAGAGACCGCTTACTGTAAAGAGGGCCGATTCAAATAATATATCACAGAAATCAGATATCAAGAAGTGCAGGCAGTGAGGAAACATAAGAAGATATTACTGGCAGAAGGGCGCACCAATTTACGAATCCTTAAGCCACTAATATAGCAGAAATTGTGAAAAGAGTGAACATGGAACAGCATATCACTTCTAGGCCTATTTAAAGCGCTTGACTAATCCCAGAAAGGGCACCACTCAAGATGAATCCTTACTGCGAACTAGTGAGCCACTCGCATTCTAGAACATGATACAAGAAGAAACTCTGCATGAAAAGAGATGATATATTAACACATAAGGAAAGTTACATACTGTGATATACCAAAGACCAGAATCCTCAATACAGTCATAACCCCTCCTCACTGAGACCCTACGGGCTCTGAAACTTCATACAGAAATGTTACAAGATGAATACAGTAGTCTTCTCGCTGCACAGTTTGCTGACAGAAATCTGGAACCTCTACAATGTCTTGTTTTTGAGTATTTATAGAGAAGACAGAAACTTCCCGAGGAGGAGGAAAACGAGGCACAATTAATGACTCAGTTTGAAACCCAATGGCGGAAAACATTCGCGCCTTCTCTTATGAATGACTGGCTATAAATGATGGTACTGAACAACCTGTACAAGAAATAAATGCTGGGAGATAAAATCTCCTTATATACAAAATGGGAGGAATAAAATATATACAATTAGTTGCCCGCGGCTGAAAGAAAATCTGCTGCCGTAAGAGATTTGGAACAATCTGGATTTAAGTACTGTACTCTCGGCTTCCGGCCATAGATTTGAATCTTGGGTCTTTAATGCGGGGCAGACACATCTGGAGAGTTCTGAGAGTTCATATCCCTGTCTTCTTTAATAGTAGTCATCTCTTCCACCTACTCTCGGCTCCTTCCTTTAATTGCTGCCAGTATGATCTGCCCTTTGTTATGCTTTAGATTTTTCAATTGAGGCGGAGAATTAAAGCGCCAACAAAGCCAAATGAATACCTGCAAAACCCACAAATCATTAGAGAAAAACGGGTCGGCGATATGGAGTGTGGTTACAACAGCGGCCATTGAGTCGGTGATACATTTTGGGCAAGACATTGGGAGGATGTGGGGTAACAGGAAACATATGAACACAATGAAGAGGCGGAGAGTGACGAGGCAGAAAACAATGGGGCGACGATGAATAAACGGGCTAAGGGTTCATAAACCATGACACGTCATCAGGACACACGAATGGTGGAGGAAGAATGCAGCATACACTTGCGAAACATGATGACACGGCCACAAGAGGTGGGACCCGAATCGACAATCGGAATCGGAAAGCAGAGCGGGTAGAGCGGGAGTGACACATCTTTTATGTTCCGATTGCGATTGAAAACGGGGCTGCGATCAATCCAAGACCGTTCGATCTTGGAACAAGATCAACGGCTGTGCTTGCATTGGCGGGAAATAAAGTGGCTGAGCAAAGAGAATCGCCGATCGACTGCGCGCGGGCCCACCATATATGTCAATTTCCGCACCGTCGATTTGAGCTAGATTGGATGGCCATTATCGCGTCCGATTGTTAAAACAGTATGCCTCTACTTGTTTTGAAGTGTGGTTCTCTGACCTGGGTCATATGGAGGCCGAAGCGGGAGGGAGCCAATATCTTAAAGGATCGGCCCGATTGCTTAAATTTGAATTTTGAACTATTGCGATGCAGGTTTTCGGGCGGAGATAACAGCGTCAAGCACGGTCATGGGGGTTTTAGGCTACGGCAGGGATGAATGTGTACAACATCGGCTCCACCTGGGGACGGCATGTTCGTCCTCGGACATGTCGAGAACATGCAGACCATCAATTATTTCATCCTATTTTGAATTCTCCTGCACTTTAATCTTCAAGTACATATCAGCGTTCTTTTCCTTTATAAAAAGAAGAAATAAAAACAAAAGCAGATTATATACAGTATATACAGTATATACAACCAGGCGTTCCTTGCCAAAATCAGAACTGAAAATAAGGCTTGAGGAACTGGCCATTCACGGGCGCATCCAACAAATCACCCTGTAGATTTTCTAAAGTAAAGGTGTTGTTTCTCCCCAGCTCCACTATTTTGAATGGCCCAAACCATAATGGATCAAATTTAGCATGTTTGCCCTTTTCTGCTCTGCGAACATCCCATCTAAGAACCAGGTCTCCAACTTGAAAATTTCTATCCCTCGCGTGCTGATCGAAGACATTCTTCATTTTTTCTTGGTATTCTATTAGTCTCTGATCTACCTGGTTCCTTGTTTCCTCCAATTCTACCAGCTGATTAATTCTTCGGATCATGTCATCTGGTTCTTCCTGGTTCTCCTGCATGAAACGTGCTACTGGCAATGCTAATTGCAAAGGAAACACTGCAGCCCGCCCATACACCAGCTCATAAGGTGACTTTCCGGTGGCTCTTTTGCTGGTTACCCTATTTTCCCATAGGGAAAACTTTAATTTAGAATCCCAGTTCTTCTGATTTTCAGCTATTGTCTTCTTTAGGGCTCTCACCAGGGTTTTATTGGATGACTCTGCTAGACCATTTCCCTGTGGATAATATGCTGTAGAATGAGTAAGGATGATGTTGTATCTTTGGCAGAATTTTACGAACCTGGCAGACTTGAAAGCCTGTGCATTGTCGGTTACAATTCTTGCAGGACAGCCAAACCTGGATATGATATTATCTTCTATAAAATTCATTATTACAGCATCTGTCGCATTTCTGGTAGGTATGGCTTCCACCCATTTCGTAAAATAGTCTGTGGCCGTCAATATCCATTTATGCTAGCCACTTGATGGGGGATGTATCTCTCCTATAAAATCTAATCCCCATTTCTGAAATGGTTCATTTACATGAATAGGGATCAAGGGCAATGCCGCTAATTTCTGTCTTTCCGCAAACCTTTGGCATTTGTCACACGATCTGACCCAAGCAAAAGTATCTGAATACAATTTTGGCCAGTAAAAACCGGCCTTCAAGATTTTATGGGTTGTTGCCCTCCAGCTGTAGTGTCCTCCACATATCCCCTCATGAAATTCCATCATTACATTTTGCACTTCATTTTCGGTAAGGCATAAAAGTAATATGCCAAGAGGGTCTCTCCAGTAGAGCTGTCCATTGGCAATTGCGTATTTCTGAGATTTCATCCTTACAGCTCTGTATTTCGCCTTGTCACATCCTGGAGGACAGCTAAGTGTTAACAGATATTCAACTATTTGCTTATACCAAGGACTAGTCAGATATTTCACATGTATCTTTTGTGTAGCCTTCTCTAGTCCATGTTGCTCTTCTTCTTTTTCTGATTCTTCATTTGCTATCACAGACAGATTAATTCCCAAAGCTTGATGATTTGATTCAGATAACATCTTGGCAAGTCCCTGTCCTTTGATCAGTTTGGTAGGCCTTATATCCAGATCATACTCCTGAATTTTTGCAATCCATCTTCCTCTCCTACCTTCGCTGTCCCCTTGTACTAGAATGTCTTTTACAGCTGCTGTGGGAACATAAGCAGTAATATGAGATTGCAAAATATAAACTCTAAAAGCTTTAAGGGACTTTACCAGGGCATATGCCTGCTTCTCCAGTATATTATATTTCAATTCAGTATCGTATAGCACCTGACTGAAGAATGCTATGGGCTGTTCATATCCCTCTTCATTTTTCTGCAATAATACTCCAGCAATGGTATGAGGTGAAGCAAATGAGAATACCATAAATGGCTTACTATAATCTGGTCCTGCCAATACAGGAGCTTCGGCAAATGCCTGTTTTATCCTTGTGAATGCGTCTCTAGACTCCTGAGACCATTTTACTTCGTTTTCCTTCTTCAGCATATTGGTAATGTGTCTAACTATCTCTGCATAGTTAGGGATAAATCTTCTCAAAAAATTTATTCGCCCCAAAAACACCTGTACTTCTTTCTTATTTCTTGGCAAAGGAATGATGTTTATCACTTCAACTCTCTTAGGATCAATTTTTACACCATCCTTAGTCACGATATGTCCTAAGAGTTTTCCTTCGTCTAATGCAAACAAAGATTTTTGGGGATTCAGAGAAAGGCCGTACCTTCTGCATTTTTCGAAAGTTCTTCTCAAATGTACAATATGCTCGTCATCACTTTTTGAGAATACCGTGATATCATCAAGATATACCACCAAGAACTTGTCCTGTTCTCCAATAAAGGCTATGTCCATTGCCCTTTGAAAAGTAGCACCTGCATTAATCAGTCCAAATGGCATCCTTGCATACATAAAGGTTCCCCATGGCGTGGTGAACGCAGTCTTCTTCTGATCTTCTGGGAAAACGGCTACCTGATTGTAGCCTGAAAATCCATCCATCATTGACATTCTGGATGCTCCCACCACTTTCTGCAGGATGTGATCCATTTTAGGCAGTGGATAGTTGTCCTTGAGAGATGCTCTGTTCAAATTTCTAAAATCTACACACAGCCTAATTTCTCCATTCTTCTTCCTAACAGGGACAAGATTTGCTATCCATTCCGAGTACCTCAAGGGCACAATTATCTTGGCCTTCAGTAATTTCTTAATTTCTTTTTCAATTGAGGGAAGCAGCAAGGGGTTGATCTGTCTGAGCTTCTGCTTGTATGGCTTTGCATCTTCCCTGAGTGGAACCTTGTGTTGTATAACATTTACATCAAAAGTTTTTAGGTCCTCATAGGACCAAGCAAATACATCTTTGTAAGATTGAAATAACTTCAAATATTTTTCTTTGTATCCTCCTGGGACCTTTTTGGACAGTTTAACAATCTTGGGGTCAGTGGAAGTACCCAGATTCAAGTCTTCTACTTGATTGTCTTCTACTGTTTTATTTGGCTGCACGGGTATGTCATCTTTATTGAACAGCTTCTCTAGTGGTACCAACCCTCTAGGTATGACATTACCCTTCAGCTGCAGCACTTTACTACCTGCTATTCTTTCCTCCCATTTATTTTCAGCAATATTTTCAACTTCTTCTTCTCCATTCTCATCAATCTCCATATTGGAGAATTCTCCTACAGTTTCTATAAATCTTCTCATCTGTTCATCATCTTCGAATACCTGCCAATGCTTTATATTGTCTGGAATGGATGGTCTGTAACGTACCTCCACCTCATATCTTAGGAGTGGGTTCTGAGGAGGACGGAAGGTACTGGCAGCTACCGCAAGAGAATCTGCTATTCTGTTTTTCTCCCGGGGCATGAACTGTATGTTAAATGCTGAAAAGAAGTTTTCTATCATGTCCCATACTTCATTTCTATATGCTCTGAGCCGAGGGTGCTTAGTTTGACATTCATTTTTAATCTGCCTTACGACTAGCTCAGAGTCTCCAAACACTTTTAGACACCGGATGCCCATGTTCCTAGCTGTCTGCAGCCCCAGTAATAATGCCTCATACTCAGCCACATTGTTTGTAGCCTCATACTCCAATTTAAAAGACAGTGGCACCCATTTTCCTGCAGGGGAAATCAACAACACTCCTGCTCCATTACCCTCCCTTGAATTAGCTCCATCAAAATGCAAAGTCCATATTCCTGATTCCTGCTCTTCTTTAGGCTGCTCAGCCTGAACTTGACCAAAAAGGGTCTCATGTGCGTAATCCTGATTTTCTTCCAACATAAAACATGAAAAGTCCCCTTCTTTGTTATAAATTGGGGAATTATCTGAGCAGTCAGCCCTGGTTACCGTTTTGACAAATCTGGTCTCCCTGTATAACCTCCTTTCTTGACCTCCAAAGACTGGGACAGTAGCATATGTTAGATCCAATTTGATTGACCCCCCGATCTTGGTACCCCAGGACCTTGACAACAACATGCCAAAGCGGGCTGGGATATCAGCAACCACGATGTCCATGACCACACTCTTTGCTGGGATTTGAGCTAGGTTGACCACTAAATCTTTAATCATTCCCAAGCATTTAACCCTTTTAGAATCAAATGAATATAGATCTTTATATGGTCTTGTAATTTGCAGCCCTAGTTGCTCCATGACAGACAAAGGCATAATATTATGGGAAGCCCCAGAATCTAACATACAGTTGTGTAGCAGCAGATCATGGATGACTAGGGACACGTAAAAGGGGGGAGTAGAAGGGTCTATCTCCTCGACATGTGGGCCAAAGACTACCATTGGTCTCTCTTCTTGCAGATTTAAACTATCAGGTGCGATGGGTAGTTCAGGAGGAAGAATGAAAGAGGTAACTTGAGACTGATATGCAGGCTGTTTTAATAATTCAGTCAGAGGAACAGGAATCTTAATCTTCTCAAGCTCTTTTTGCAAATTGAAAGAAGACGTGGGCTTTTCTAGTGCTACTTCTTTGGACTCCCTATTGTCAACTGAAGACTTGGCTTCTTTTGACACTGGCTCGGCATTTGGGAGGCAAGCTGGTATAGAAGAGGAGGGAACTTGATCATTAGACTGCAAGGGGGTATTCAGAAGATTCTTACCTTTTTCTATACGCCTTTTTGCTGCCGATTCCTTCTGAGCCGATATTTCCTCTCGAGGGTGCTCTTCCTCTTGCTCCTGGGTTCGAGTCCTCTTCCTTGAGGATCTAAGATCATATTTGACGTTGAATTGTGCTTCCATGAAATCAGCAAATTGCTTGCAGTAATGGTCAATCTCTGCTTCTTCGTCTTCTTCTTGTAGGGGGCACTCCATATCATCATTATTAGAGAAGGCCAGATTTGAATCTTCAAGTCTATAAGCTGCATCTCTAACGGAATCATCTGCTGGTCCCTCCAGGTACAAGGGATGGGGTACCTGGTCTTGCTGTTCTCTTGGCATTATCTGTAACGGGGGCTTTCTGTACTGAGGATTATATCCTCTGTTTGGAGCATTATAATAGTTCCTGGGAGCTGCATTCTTAGCTTCCAGCTCTAGCTTGACCATTTTCTTTATCATCTTGCTTATCTCATCCATTTTGTCAGAGTCTTTATCTTGATTGGAGGTAGAAACCTCTTCTTTACCTTTCCTTCTAGTATCTTGCTCAACTTTTCCCTTTGACTTACCAATGGCAGCAAAATTTGCCTCCAATTCTAGAGCATCTGTTTGAGCATCATCCAAGGTGACAGGCATTCTTTCCCGCAGTGAGAAACCAAAATCGGAGTCAAAAGCTGCTATGAAAACAACTTTGGCCGCGGCTTCATGTGGCTTCATTTCGGGAGGTAGGCTCAGGTATAGCTTGTTAAATCTCTTGATGAACTCGGATACCCCTTCATTCTGTTTCTTCTTCATGGTATTAAATTCAGTAAGGCACATTCCATAATCTTTCTTTTCCCCCCACTTCCTGAGAAAAGCAGTTTCCATTTGGTCCCAGGTGGTCACGGAATTATTTCCCAATGTCTTAAACCATTTTCTGGCTTCGCCTTCTAAAGACTGCACAAACAACCTCAAAACCACATCCAAGTGTTCAACATTCAAGTTCTCCGCGAAAGAGCAGAAGGTCTCGAGATGCCTCTGAGCATCAATGTCACTTTCACCATTAAACCTCGGTAGGATCTTCAGGTAATCTTGTGGCATGTCATGCAGTACTGGGGGTAGAGCTAGTGGAGCATATTATTTAATAGAAAAGCAGGAACATTGGCCATTGGGGGAGGTGGGGGTTGCACAACAATTTGAGATACAGATGAAGGGAGAGAAGTAGGAGGAAGTGAAGTATGAATAACAATGGGAATATATTGCACAGAAGCTTGAGGTGTAGAAGGGAATAACTCACGGTTAACGGTAGCTACTTCTGTGACCTCTTTAATTTCTTCAGCCTCGAAAGTAGGGTGAGATCCCCCTTCAATCCAGGCGTTTCTTCTACGTGGAGTTTCTGAGGGAAACTCGGGTTTTTCTGTTCTAACTTCTTGAGAGGAAGAAGGCGGGTGGTCTTCAACAGAATATTCAGAATTTTCGGAACGAACCAACTTCTTCTCTTTCCAACCCCTTTTATGAATGATCTTCTCCGGGTCAGACACGGGTGTTTTCGGTGGTGAGGTATTCGACCTCAAATGAGGCCTCCGGGAAGCCAGAACTTCCAATAGAATTTATCAAATAAAGACCAATGGAGTCGCCAAGGTGAGAAATCTACAACTCTTCACCTCTCTGTGCTCACCTGATTAGAGAGTGAATATAGGATGTCGAACCCAGGGAAACAGATATTCTTGAATTCGTTCCCCGGCAACGGCGCCAGAAAGATGTTGTGGATGATTTTGTCACCCTCCTAGAGACAGCCTAGAGTTGCCATAGACCAGTGCCTAGGACATTTTAATATAGCAAGGAGTCCTTTATAGTTTGGGTTGTCGGTCCAAGGGACTCACCTACTATCTCTTGTTCTAAACAAGGAAATTAAATTAGATTGAATTGGTCCAAATTCTCTCTCAGAGGCTAATACAAGGATAGGAGTAATGTAAAGGCATCATGTAAAACTTCAGCATTAAAGTATCAGACAGCATGAAAGTATCAGACGGTTAAGAGACCGCTTCTTGTAAAAGAGGGGCCGATTCAAATAATATATCCAGAAATCAGATATCGGAAAGTGGAAGAGCGAGTGAGGAAACATAAGAAGATATTGCGGCGGAAGGGCGCACCAATTTACGAATCCTTAAGCCACTTTCATAGCGAGAAATTGTGAAAGGTAGTAAACATGGAACAGCATATCACTTCTAGGCCTATTTAAAGCGCTTGACTAATTCCAGAAAGGGCACCATTTAAGATGAATCCTTACCGCTAATTAGTGAGCCACTCGCATTCTAGAACATGATACAAGAGGAAAGTTTGCATGAAAATGATGATGTATTAACACATGAGAGAAATTACATACTGTAATATACCAAAGTCCAGAATCCTCAATACGATCATAACCCCTCCTCACTGAGACCCAACGGGCTCTGAAACTTCATACAGAAATGTCACAAGATGAATACAGTAGTCTTCTCGCTGCACAGTTTGCTGACAGAAATCTGGAACCTATACAATGTCTTATTTTTGAGTATTTATAGAGAAGACAGAAACTTCCCGAGGAGGAGGAAAACGAGGCACAATTAATGACTCAGTTTGAAACCAAATGGCGGAAAACATTCGCGCCTTCTCTTATGAATGAATGGCTATAAATGATGGTACTGAACAACCTGTTCAAGAAATAAATGCTGGGAGATAAAATCTCCTTATATACAAGATGGGAGTAATAAAATATATACAATTTGTTGCCCGCGGCTGAAAGAAAATCTGCTGCCGTAAGAGATTTGGAACAATCTGGATTTGAGTACTGTACTCTCGACTTTCAGCTATGGATTTGAATCCTGGATCTTTAATGCGGGGCGGACGCATCTGGAGAGTTCTGAGAGTTCATATCCCTGTCTTCTTTAATGGTGGTCATCTCTCCCACCTACCCTCGGCTCCTTCCTTTAATTGCTGCCAGTATGATCTGTCCTTTGTTATGCTCTAGATTTTTCAATGGAGGCGGAAAGTTAAAGCGCCAACAAAACCAAATTAAAACCTGAAAAACCGGCAAATCATTAGAGAAAAACGACTCGGCGATATGGAATGTGGTTACAACAGCGGCCATGAAGTCGGTAATGCATTTTAGGCGAGACATTGAGAGGATGCAGGGTGACAGGAAACACATGAACACAATGAAGAAACGGAGAGTGACGAGGCAGAAAACAATGGGGTGACAATGAATGAACGGGCTAAGGGTTCATAAACCATGACACGTCATCAGGACACACGAATGGTGGAGGAAGAACGCAGCGTACACTTGTGAATCATGATGACACGGCCACAGGAGGTGGGACCCGAATCGACAATCGGAATCGGAAAGCAGAGTGGGTAGAGCGGGAGTGGCACATCTTTTATGTTCCGATTGCGATTGAAAACAGGGCTGCGATCAACCGAGGACCGTTCGATCTTGAAACAAGATCGATGGCTGTGCTTGCATCGGAGGGAAATAAAGTGGTGGAGCTATGAAAACCGCCGATCGACAGCGCGCGGACCCACCATAGAGGCTGATTACCGCACCGTCGATTTGAGCTAGATCGGATGGCCAATATCGCGTCCGATTGTTAAAACAGTAGGCCCCTTCTTGCTTTGAATTGTGGTTCTCTGACCTGGGTCATATGGAGGCCGAAGCGGGAGGGAGCCAAAATCTTAAAGGATCGGCCCGATTGTTTAAATTTGAATTTTGAACTATTGCGATGCAGGTTTTCGGGCGGAGATAGTAGTGTCAAGCAGGGTCATGGGGTTTTAGGCTACTACAGGGATGAATATGTACAACACGACGTTTGTAGACAAGCGTCGGAATTGCGACGAATTGGAGAGATGTGTCGGTCTTGCGACACTTAGAGCTAAGTGTCACTATTGCGACGTTTGGAGGAAAGCGTCGCTATTGCGACAGTTTGGGGAAAAGCATCAGAATTGCGAGATGTGTCGGTCTTGCGACACTTAGAGCGAAGTGTCGCTATTGCGACGTTAGGAGGAAAGCGTCGCTATTGCGACGGTTTGGAAATTAATTTCTTTGGCCTCTCCTTTAATAAATAATAATCTAACTTGGGTCCCAGGAAATGGATGATCAATTAATATTTGGAACCATAGTATTATGGGGTAGCCTCCTTTAGGAAATTTGAACTCCCTTATTCCCCTTTTTGAATGGTTGGAGCAACATAATAAGATATCTTTAGTTGACATATCACATTGTGATGAAGATGGAAGGTCGTTATGATGGGACTTCTAAGGAGTTTCATAAAATATTAAAGACGTGATGCGCTCACTCCTTGGTTCACTTTTAATGTGTGCCCCCAACCACGGTCGGGTGTGTCGTGTCGCGCCGTGTGAGGTTGCCCGACCGGGCGCCCATATCAGTTTTACTAAGTTCTGACTGCCCGGGTCCCTTGTGCACGTTCAGGACGGGTCAGGTTGTTTCGTTCGAGGGCGCCCATATCAGTTTTGCTAAGTTGTTACCATCCGGGTGCCTTGTGCACGTTCGGGCGGCCCGTTTGCCATTTTCTCCCCTGTGGCATCATTCGTCGTGTCACGCTGTGTGAGGTCGCTCGATCGGGAGCATTTGGGTTGGGCCATTTCGTTCGAAGGCGCTCGTATCAGTTTTGCTAAGTTGTGGCCTCCCGGGTGCCTTGTGCACGTTTAGGTGGCCCGTTTTTCATTTTATCCCTTGTGGCATCGTTCGTTCAGGCACGTCGTGTCGTGCCGTGTGAGGTCGCCCGACCGAGCGCGTTCGGGACGGTTTGTTTCATTCGAAAGCACCCGTATCAGTTGTGCTAATTTGTGATCGCCCGAGTGCCTTGTGCACATTCAGGCGACCCATTTGCAATTTTCTCCCTTGTGGCATCGTTTGGTCGGGACGCACCATGTTGCGCCATGTGAGGGCGCCCGACCAGGCGCGTTCGGGTCAGGTCGTTTCATTTGAGGGTGCCCATATCAGTTTTGCTAAGTTGTGACCGCCCGGGTGCCTTGTACATGTTTGGGCAGCCCGTTTTCCGTTTTCTCCCCTGTGGCATCGTTCATCATGTCGTGCCGTGTGAGGTCGCCCAACCGGGCGCGTTCGGGCCGGGCCATTTCGTTCGAGGGAGCCTGTATCAGTTTTTCTAAGTTGCGACTGCCCAAGTGTGGCCTTGTGCACGTTCGGGCAGCCCGTTTACCATTTTCTCCCTTGTGGCATCGTTCGGTCATTCAGCTATCCCTTTCGGGTCGGGTTCGGGCATGTCGAGTTGGGTCTGGTCGGGTCGTGTCGTGTGAGGCCGCCCAAGGAAACTCGTTCGTACAGGTTGGGTCAATTTGGGTCTGGTCGATTCGTGTCGTGTGAGGCCGCCCAAGGAAACACGTTCGTATGGGTCGGGTCGAGTCATGTACTAATGGCGCTCAAGGAAATGCGTTCGGGCGGGTCGAGTTGGGTCTGGTGATCGGGTCTTATCGTGTGAATCTGCCTAAGAAAACACATTCGTACAAGTCGGGTCAAGTCATGTGATGGCACCCAATTAGCTAGAAACAAATTCGGGTTAGGTCAGGTCGGTTTGTGCCGTATTGTAATTAAGGGCGCCCAAGGAAACACGTTTGGGCGGGGCGGGTCGGGTCGAGTCGTGTGATGGCGCCCAATTAACTGGAAACAAGTTGGTTCGGGTCAGGTCATGTCGTGTGAGGCCGCCCAAGGAAACATGTTCGGGCGGGTCGATTTGGGTCTGGTCGGGTCATGTCGTGTGAGGCTGCCTAAGGAAACACGTTCGGGCGGGTCGAGTTAGGTCAGGTTAGGTCGTATGAGGGTGGTCATATCAAAAATTCTAAGTTGTGACCACCCATGTTTCTTGTGCACGTTTGTGCGATCCCTTTTCTATTTCCTCCCTCGTGTGCCCTTTGTTCGGACAGGTCAGGTCGTGCCGTGTGAGGGGCGTGCCACAGGAAACTTGTTCAGGTCAAATCGTGTGATGGAGGTCGTATAAAAAATGCTAAGTTGTGACCGCCCATGTACCTTGTGCACATTCATGCGACCCATTTTTTTGTTTTCTCCCTCGTGCCTTCGATGTTCAGGTCGGTCCGGTCGGGTTGGGTCATGTGAGGGCACCCATGGAATATCATGTCCGATCGGGTCGGGCCCTGTCAGGCCGTGTCATGATGGCGCCCAGGGAAATTACGCGTTCGGGTGGGTCGAGTCGAGTCGTGTGATGCTACCCAGGGAAACGCGTTAGGGTCGGGTCAGGTCGGGTCTTTCCATATTGTGAGGGCACCCAAGGAAACACGTTCGGGTGGGTTGAGTCAGGTTCGGTCTGGTCAGGTTGTGTCATGTCATGAGGCCGCCCAAGGAAACACGTTCGGGCGGGTCAGGTCGGGTTGGGTTGGGTCATGTGAGGGTGGTGATCGTATCAAAAATGCTAAATTGTGACCACCTTAAAATCCAGTGCCTCCTCATAAAATCCTCTCCTCGTATAATCGACCACCATTACAGACGTTTACACCACATTTTGTTTAGACATTTAGTAGGTAGGTAGGGTGCCCCTATCTCCCATCTCCATATAGAGTAATTTGGTCACATATTATTTCTTCTATGATACTGGTTCCTCTCTCTTAAGTCCTATCTCTTGTCCGTCTTCTCTCTCCCTTTCTCTCCTTATACCTCCCTCTCTCTTCCCCAATCTCCCTCTCTCTCTCTCTCTCTACCCTCCAATCCTCTCACTATATCCCTCCCTCTATCCTTCTTTATGCCCCCCTTCCTCTTCACTTGGCCTCTTCTCATTTCTCATGATTGTGGGACACTCGAACTTAAGATTTTCTGGAGTATTCATGAGGTGCAGTCTGGTTATTAAGACTTCATCAGATGGCCATTCTCTAGACTTGAATTGTGTGACAACATTGTGGCTGAGTTTGAAACTAGAGATTGAACATACATTTGGTTTGATTTCAAAAAACATTTTCATCAATAAATGTAAAGCAATGGCTAACAAACACTATAAATTAATAAATAAAGAAGACATGGCAACAAGCAATAATACTTACAAAATTGTTACATTGAGACACAAAGAATAAGCAACTAATGTGCACAAACAGAGACTAATGAAACTATCATCTTAACCCCTAACCCCTTAAACACTAATTCCAAACCCCTAACCCATTTAACCCCCTAAACCTCTAAACCCCTAAACCATAAACCTCTAAACCCTTAACCCCTAACCCCTAAACCCTTAACCCCTAACCCATTTAACCCCCTAAACCCCTAGTAAACCCCTAACCCATTTAACCCCCTAAACCCTAAACCTATAAACCCTTAACTCCTAACCCCTTAAACCCTAAACCATTAAACCCTTAACCCTAACCCCTTAAACCCTAATTCCTAACCCCTAACCCATCTAACCCCCTAAAACCTAACCCCATTAGCCCCTAACTTCTAACCCCTAAAATCCTTAACTGCTAAATCCCCTAAGCCCCTAAACCCCTAACCCATTTAACCCCCTAAACCCTAAACCTATAACCCCTTAACCCCTAACCCATTAAACCCTAATTCCCAACCCATAACACATTTAACCCCCTAAACCATAAACCTCTAAACCCCTAACCCATTTAACCCCTAAACCCTAAACCTCTAAACCCTTAACCACTAACCCTTAAAACCTTAACCCCTAACCCATTTAACCCCCTAAACCCCAAAAACCCTAACCCATTTAACCCTAACCCCTTAAACCTATTTCCCAACCTAACCCATTTAACCCTTGTTTGTCAGTTTTCCCTTGTGCCTTCGTTCGGTCATGCACACCATGTCGTGTCATGTGAGGGCGCCCGACCAAATTTGTCACACTCCTTAAGTACCTCTTGTGATTGCATGGGTGCCTTGTGCATGTTTGTGCGACCCGTTTTCTTTTTTCTCTCTTGTTCCTTTGTTCGGTCGGGCGTGCCATATTATGAGGGCGCCCGCGCAAATGCGTTCAGGTCGGGTCGGGTCGTTTCGTTTGAGGGTAGCCATATCAAATTTGCTTAGTTGTGATCGCACGGGTGCCTTTTGCACATTCATGCAGCCTGTTTTCTGTTTTCTCCCTTGTGCCTTCATTTGGCCGTGCGCACTATGTCGCGCCATGTGAGGGCTCCCACCCAAACGCGTTCGGGTTGGGTCGTTTCGTTTGGGGGCAGACGTATCAAATTTGCTAAGTTATGACCGCAAGGGTGACTTGTGCATGTCTGTGCGGCCTGTTTTTCATTTTCTCCCTTGTGCCTTCATTCGGTCAGGCGGGCCATGTCATTTCTTTTGAGGGTGCCCGCCCAAACCCGTTTGGGTCGGGTCATTTCGGTTGAGTGCGCCCGCCGAAACGCGTTCGGGTTGGGCCCCCTAAGCCCCCAATCCCTAATCCCTTAACTACTAACTCGTTATTCGACCCCTAACCCCTAAATGCACCTAAATCCCCTAACCCCTAACCCCCAATCCCCTAAGCCCTCCAAATTTGACGAATTAGCTTTGAAGAAGTAATTATTTTTTGCAATATGGTTTGTAAGTTATTTAAATAGAGGTATCTTCTCTATAGTTTGATCCACAGTTTCATTTACTAATTTTTGAACAAGGCGTATGACACTCTTCATGTCTATGGGATTTTTATCTTGAAGCTCATTATCTATATGAGTATTTTCTACTTCAAGGGTTTCCTAAACCTCTAAACCCCTAACCCCTAAACCTCTAAAGATCTAAACCTCTAAACCCTTAACCCCTAACCCCTAACCCATTTAACCCCCTAAACCCTAAACCTATAACCCATAACCCATTAAACCCTAATTCCCAACCCCTAACCCATTTAACCCCCTAAACCATAAACCTATGAACCCCTAACCTCTTTAAGAGCTCGCTTTGTAGCCTCCACAGTCTTGAAAGTCACAAATGAAAATCCCTTGGATTTGTTGGTATTCTTATCATATGCAACCGAACCTTATTCTATCTCTCCATATTTGGAAAAAACTTCTAAAAGCTTATCATTGGCCATGTCATATGAAAGACCACCAATGTAAAGTTTCCTTTGAGCCTAATCTGTAATTTGACCAGGACCTGTGCTTGCCACTACCAGATTGCTTACAGTAATCCTCCCATCAATAGTCTTGCTAGGCTCTTTCAATGCCCTTTGAGCAGAATCCATATGCTTAAATTTGACAAAGCCAAATCCTCGTGACTTTCCTGATGTCTTATCCATAATAACAACGCCTTCTTCAATCTCCCCATATTGTTCAAATGCATCACATAGGGTCTATAAATAATTCTCCCAAGCCAATCCACGCACAAAAAGCTTCCGATGAGCAGGGTTCTTTCTTGCAACATCTTTAATTTCTTCTGCAATTGCAGGGTATGAAGAACCTGCATTGACCATCAAAGAGATCAACTTCTATTTGCTCAGTGGCTCCAACAGCGAGTGTAGATCGTCCTTCGAGAGTTGCAGAGCAATGCCATTGGCTTCCTCATCCAGCTTTCTCTTCTTAACATCGCCCTTGACCTCCATGATTTTTTCTCCGGTTTGAGAAGAGGGGGGTTCATACTAGCTTCAATTCCCCAAATTGACTCATGCCAAGTCTTTTAAAGATTGAATGATTACAAAAGCTTCCCTATTAGAAATGTGGTTTGGTCAGTCACCTGTAGGAGGATAATTTAAATTTTAAACCACATTTTGATATCTAGATTTCAAAGCTCAGGTATAAGCATGAACTGTAGCAAGGGTTAATGCCATTGTTCATGGGGTACATAGCCTGTGACATACAAGCTGCCATAATTTCCATTCTGTGAATTGTAAAACAAGCCAATTTTGGAATCATATCAGTCTTTAAATCCCAAGAATTTTAGTGTAACTACCAAACAGACTTGTAGCTCTGTTACCAATAGGGATGCCCCTATTTTGGAGTGTATGGAGCAAAATCAATTTGAATTTTGTCCTTGAATTTTAAGGAGCGTAACTAGGCTCCTCATAGAACAAAATCAAAGGAATTGGCATTACTAAGGACTATGCGTAGAATCCATATAATGGCCCTATTAAGTGATCCCTCTCCGTCATCGCAATTTCCTAACCTAATCTGGAGTCTTGAAACATGATAAAAAATTAAAATAGTATTCATAATTACAATGGAAGCTACCAAATCTGAATTACTATTTGCATTCAATTACACGTAAAGATCCAAGGCAGAACCACTTAGCCCATGTGAGGTCGCCCGACCAGGCGCGTTCAGGTCGGGCTGTTTCGTTCGAGGGCGCCCGTATCAGTTTTGCTAAGTTGTAACCGCTCGGGTGCCTTGTGCACGTTCGTGCGGCTTGTTTGTCGTTTTCTCCCTTGTGCCTTCGTTCGGTCAGGCTCGTTGTGTAGTTTCGTTTGAGAGCTCCCGCCCAAACCCGTTCAGGTCGGGTCGTTTCGGTTGAGTGTGCCCGCCCAAACGTGTTCAAGTCGGGCCCCCTAAGACCCCAATCCCTAATCCCTTAACTACTAACTCATTATTCGACCCCTAACCCCTAAATGCACCTAAATCCCCTAGCCCCTAACCCCCAATCCCCTAAGCCCTCCAAATTCGACGAATTAGCTTTGAAGAAGTAATTGTTTTCTGCAATATTGTTTGTAAGTTATTTAAATAGAGGTATCTTCTCTAGAGTTCTTTTTTAGATCCACAATTTCATTTACTAACTTTTGAACAAGGTGTATGACACTCTTCATGTCTATGGGATTTTTATCTTGAAGCTCAGTATCTATACGAGTATTTGCTGCTTCAAGGGTTTCCTGATGGAGAAAATCGCAATACAAGGTTTAGGGCGCGTTAGTGCGTTTTTGTTGCTTCAAGGGTTTGCTGAATAGACCCCAAATCGTTCATTTCCTTACTAATTATCAGGTTCTTACTTCTGTCTAATTCACTATATACTTAGATCATGAATGTGAGAAGGTTGTTTTCGGATTATATTATTATTGTATCAACAATGTAATTATTTTTGTGTTGTTATATCTTTCTAGTAAAAAACCTCATCTTCAGAAATATTTTCTTGTCATTTTCAAAATTGATTGCTTCATTGAGCACAACATGTTGAAGCTAAGAGCTCCATCTTTGGTGCAAGCTGCTTTTCGGCTAACTCCACTGCTTTTGATCTCAATTTTTCCAATTACTTTCTTCTCTCATATGATACCTGAGGATATCATTCATACCATAACATTACTAATTCCCTTTTAACCACATAAAACTTATTTTTAAGTTACCATAATTCAACTTTAATATCACATAATTAGATTAAAAAATCGACCAAAATCCTTAGTTTATGAAATAAAAATTCAACAATTTTATATAATTAATAATTTAAATAAATGTCTTAGATTTAATCTCATTAATAATTTTTTTTTGACAGAAACGGTTATGTAGTATTAATATTCATCTTGGCCTAAATGCCAGAAATCTGATTACATTGAGGATGTCTAAATCCTGATGCATCTCACTGCTAATATTGAAAATGCAGCCGAAGCTTGCAAACTTCTTCCATGACAGACAATCTAAAAATTCGATTTCAGAGATTTTCCCTAACTTAAAGATACAAACAAATTTATTTAAGAGCCAACAGTAAAACATGACAACGGACAGCTTATGGGATAGGTTCCCAAGATTCTTCTTCGTCTTTCAACTTGACCCCGGCAGAGAGGAGGGTAGCTTTATTGGCTTCAATGTCCTCCTGTTTATTATGAGTTCTCAGCACATGGTAGTAATTCAACTTCTGAAAAGCGTTTTCCATACCCTTAATTCTGGATATCAGCCTTGCTAGCTTGAGATCCGAGGCTGGGGAGTTGGAAACCATTGCGTTTATAATGATCTGGGAATCCCCTATGACATTTGCTTCACTTATATTTAAATCTTTGAGGATCTTGAGGCCTTGGTAGAGGGCCAAAGCTTCAGCTTGAACACTGGATGAGAATCCAAGCCCCCAAGCAAAGGTATGAATTTTTTCCCCAATTGGACTTACAACAACACCTCCCGCACCAGCTTTGCCCGGATTGCCCTTTGCTGCCCCATCAAAAAAGAGAGAGTGCCTTGAATGTGAATTGAGCCAGTCTTGAAGGTCAGTTTCGGATTTCCTTATTTGCCAGTCTTTAAGAGGAGGGACGTTTCTAACTGCTGGTTGAAATTGCAAGTCAAGGGAAGATCCCCAAGCAATGTCCTGTTGGCTGAGATTGGAATCATCTTTTATATCGGTCAAGCACTCCTTTAGATGAAATTTAATCTTGATTTCTAAGACCTTGTGATTCTGTTTAATATTTCTGAAGATTCTTCTGTTTCGTTCTAGCCAGATCTGCCAACAAATAACCTTTGGAAGGACAGCCCATGCAGATTTAATAAGCTGATTTTTAGAAGGGGGGCCAGGATATCTGATTGCCCAATTGGAAAAAAGATCAGCAGTGGAACGAGGTAGCAAAAAGTTGGGATCCAAGTTGTGAATGAAGGAGGACCAGATCTGCTTAGAGAACTTGCATTCGAGGACTAGATGGGCAGCAGTCTCTGCATTTTCATTGCACAGCGAGCAGATGGAGGGACCATAGAACCCTTTTCTCTGCAAGATGTCATGCGTAAGGATCTTGCCGTGGCAGAGGAGCCAAGCAAAGAAGTCGACTTTGGGCCAAGAAGGGAAACGCCAGACCCCCTGCCAAGGTGCAGGGTCAGGGGGGACGTAAGGCCTCTCTTTCAGCTTGTCGTATCCCATAGAGACAGTGTAACCTTTGGCATTCGGCCCCCAGCCTTTCACATCTTTTTTCCTCATGCGCGTAGGTGCCAAGCCATGGAGAAGGTCCAGCAGCGTGGACCATTCGAGTGTCAGGTGAGCCGGCACCTCAATTCGTTTCCACCCTGGCCAAGAAGATTCTTTCCATAGAGAAATATCCCACAACGAACACAGCCCCTCTCTATCCATCCAGCAACGCAGCGCTCTAATGGAGGCTCTGTCTTCAATTGGGTCCTTATTCATAATTTTATCAGCCCAGATATTGATCTTTTTGCCATTTCCTGGAATCCAATAGGAGTGCGCATTGATTAAGGGAGCAGCTTTAACATACAGTTTGAGAAAAGACGAATAAGGCAAATGGATTACATTGTCTAAACAGGAGGAACGAGGACCCCTGAAATACTTTTTCCAGAGAGCCAATTGGGCCCAGCCAGGCTTGGGCGCAATGATCCTCCAAATAATCTTGGCTGCCATAGCCACGTTTTGCTGATAGAGATTTTTGAAATTCAAACCACCCTCCCTCAGAGGCTTGGAGATGGTTTCCCAGCTGATAAGGGGAATCTTGTTTCATTCTGTTTACCTCCCTTCCAAAAAAACCTCCGCATGAATTCTTCCATTTTTTTTAAAATACCTGCCGGAGCGAGAAGCACAGCGAATTGAAATAGGGGAAGACTGGAGAGCACAGATTTAATAAGGACAGATTTACCAGCAGTGTTGAGCCAGGAGAAGCCCCAGGCTTGGATCCTAGACTTGAATTTTTCCAGCTGAGGGAGCCAGTCTTTGCTTGTAGATTTCTTATGAAAAACAGGAAGGCCTAAATATTTAAAGGAGACCCAATTGGAGGAGGCAGCAAAACCCAAACATCTAGAAATAGCGGAGAGCAATCTGGGCGAGGTGTTCCAGCTGTAGATATGACATTTGTTCTTATTTACAACGCTGCCAGAGACTTCACTAAAATCATCCAAAACTGCTTTAAATTTAGAGGCGGAGGAGAGAGAGGCAGCTCCCAAAAACAGAGTGTCGTCCGCAAATAGGGCGTGGTTTATATTTTTTACCCCTCTAGCAATACACAGTCCGTTGATATCTTGATCTTGCATCTTTTTGTCTAACAGGTAGCTGAGGATAGAGGCTTGGATGAAAAAAAGCAGAGGGGAAAGAGGACACCCCTACCTTAGCCCTCGTGAAGCTTTGAAGAAATCAGTGGCTCTTCCATTTACAAGAGGAGCGATCCATGGCTCCGAGATGCATGCCCGGATCCATTTGATGAAATTTGCTCCAAAACCAAATTTGCTCATTACTTTTAAAAGAAAGCTATGATTTACACGATCAAAAGCATTTTCTAAATCAAGTTTAATCACCATACCTTGTTCTTTTCGAAGAAGACTTGAGTGGATTGCTTCTTGAACAAGGGTGAAATTGTCCACGATTTGCCTTCCTTGAATGAAGCCTCCTTGATTCTCCGGAATTATTTTGGGAAGAATGAGCTTCAGTCTATTTGCAATAACTTTAGTGATAATCTTGTACCCAGTATTGCATAAGGAAATCGGGCGAAATCTGCTGAAATTGTTGGCACCTTTTTCCTTTGGTATTAGGGCTAGAAAAGCGGAGTTTGTGCTACCTCCTATTTTCTGAGCATTTTGAGACTTCTGAACCATTTTGAGCAGATCCTTTTCAACAATCGGCCAACAGACTTGAAGGAACCCGGCAGAGAAGCCATCCGGCCCGGGGGCCTTATCCGGATCCATATCAAAGAGGGCCTTTTTAACTTCGTCTTTGGTGACTTTGGCCTCAAGGATCTCATTCATACGAGGAGAAATTGCAGAAGGAATGATGTCAAGCAGATCTGAGTATTGGTCTGAGTCCTTATCCTCACTATACAAGTTTTGAAAGTGAGAGAAGGCTGATTTTTTAATGTCTTCAAAATCCTTGAAGATGACGTTATCCTCCTTAATCTCATAAATAGTGTTGAAGCTTTTCCTGACTTGGGTTTGTTTGTGGAAAAAGGCAGAGTTCTTGTCCCTTTCTTTGAGCCATAGATTTCGAGATTTTAATCTCCGGTATTCTTCTTCAGCTAGACAGGCCTTATGATAGCGTTGTTGCAAATGAGCCTCTTGGTCTAAAATCTCCTCTGTGACAATAGCGTGCTCCATATGAGATTGATGAGAGGCGAGAGAGACTTTGATGGCTTTTCTTTCTGTAGCCGGGTTGGACAGGGTTTTTTCCCATCGTTTTAGATCACCCTTTACCCTTCTGAGTTTTTCCTCCCAGATATAGAAGGGAGAACCATTGACAGGCTGACTCCAACAATCTTTGACTATTTGCATGAAGTTTGATTCCTTGACCCAGAGAGGACTAAAACAGAATGGAATAGGACCCAGGTCTAGATGGGCCAGGAGTTCGAGCTTTATAGGCTTATGGTCCGAGACGCTGTTAGCAAGGATATGCATTCTGGGTTCTAAACCTAGTAGCAGAAAGGAGCTTTGAATGAAAAATCTATCTAATCTGGCAGCGATATGACCAGGGCCCACTCTTTTGTTAGACCAAGAGAACTTACCGAAAGAGGGTTTGATATCTAGCAAGTCCCAGTCCTGCAGAAGATCTTCTGCCCATTCCCTTGCCGAATCACGAACAGCGCTGCCACCTCTTTTTTCAGACGAGTGGAGCGTGAGATTAAGATCTCCAGCAATAATTATATTTTCCAGATTTGTCAGGTCTGCTTGTTGCCTTATAGTATCCCAACATTCCTTTTTTTCCCCAACATTGACTGGAGAATATACATTGAAGAGGCAAAGGATTTCCTTGGTATCTAGATTTTGCATTTTCAGCAGCAACCGGTGAGTATTTCTAGCCTCAAAGGTGACTACAAATTTGTTAGGGTTCCATAGAGTGCCAATGCCTCCTGAAGCGCCCCGGGCAGAGATTTCTCTTGCTTCACTTTTGAACCAAAATTTCTTGCATGCTTGCAGGAGGACTGCGTCTTCCAACTTAGTCTCTTGGACGAGAAGTATGTCTGGAGTTTCTGTTCTTATTAAGCTTCTCATGGCTTCTTCCTTGACTTTACTCCCCATACCTCTACAATTCCAGGAGATGACCTTCATTATTTATGTTTCTGGTGGGCCCCCTTGGGGCCATGGGTCTGATTTTTCAACATCCTTGACTTTGAGGCAAGCAACTTTTCCAGAGTTGGTTGGCTGCCCTGTAATTTGTCCTTGTACGTTTCCTGCTCTCTTTTCTCCTGATCTGTTTTGCGACCTCTTGTGGATCTCCTAACAGAGGCCTGAGAGTCGCCTATTTCTCCTTCCTCCTCCGAATCTTCCGACTCCTGGACCTCTTCCTCATCTTCAACAGGTATTCCTTTTGAGCTTTCTGCAGCACTTGCGTCTTTAGAAGACATAGAGGGAGTCCCTTTGACCGGGGATGCTGTATTTTGCACATCCACCTCCTGGGTGTCCTCTTGGTGCGAGCTTAGGAGTTCGAACTTGTTTTCAGAAGCGGACTTAGACGGGATCTGCTGAGAAGAGGCCTGTTGGGGACCTTTGCCACTAGGGCCTCCCGGCTTTTGAGCCTTATGGGAGGTTTTGGAGCGCTTGACTTGATTCCATCCATCCTCCTTCCCTTGCACAACCTCATTGTTGGATGGACAGCCTCTGGCGAAGTGGCCATAGACATGGCATTTACGGCATTTGAAGGGCAGTTGCTCATAGTCCAGTTTCTGCACATGCGTCCAGCTTCCGACTTTGATTTTGATGGCCTCTGGTAGCCCAACCTCCAGATCTACTTCCACGCAGATCCTAGCGCAGTCATACTGGTCCTTGTTGTTTTCTCGATCGATGAACTTCCCAAGGGCATTTCCAATATGCATCAGAGAATCCCAATTCCAGCAGTGAACTGGCAGATTTGGGAGTCTAACCCACACCGGGACTGCTTTGGGCACATCCACAGTAGGGTCGAAGTCTGGAGTCCACTTATTTAGATACAAACCCTAGGGGCCCATGAAGTAGGGGCCGTTCTGGAAGATCAGATCTTTGTCATCTTTTGAAGTGAACTCGAAGAGAAAGTAACCTCTCCCCAAAAAATAAGAAGTAACGCTTTCTTTGATCAGAGGCGCCCAGTTTCTATTGACCCAGCTCTCAGTGGTTTTGGGGGATGGCCAAAGCCCTGTAAACTGGCCTATGAGGGCTCGTTCAGCCAGTGATAAAGCAACCTGAATCGGAGTCTCTGCAGGAAGAGAGATCTCGGGTATTTCATCAATTTTCTTAACAAATTTCGCAGCCTCAACATTCTTCTTCTTAGGAAGCCCAACCAATAAGCGATCAAAAGCCTCAGAAGAAGAGGGCGGGGGAGGGGGACGAGGCCCCTGAGGAGAGCCCAGCCCCTCCATGGGCGCAAGCCCTAGCAAGAACGCGGCCCGGATCAAAATGCGCGAGCGGCAACGCGTTCGTCGGTGCAGCTCGAGGGCTCATTGATTTCGGGAGGGCGAGCCCGGGCTCGCGCACGTACTGGCCGGAGGAAATCGCGGCGGGAGGGCGGCCGGCGCTCGAAAAAGGTTCTTCGGGAGGCGAGAGCGAGCGAGAGGGCGAACCCGGTCTCGGAGGCTGGCAGACGGTCTATTGTATCGACCAATCTAATCTCATTAATAATTATTTATAATCAACAATACCACTTATTTACCCAAACCAGTTTAAATTATTTAATTTATTAAGTTTTAATTTCTAAAGAGATTTTTAAGGTGTTTAATTCATTTATGTATTCAAAAATTGATTATAAACAATAAGAAATCACAATCTTGATATTGTTAGGTTTTAATCAAAAAAACCATTTCATCTATTAATTAGACTACACTATTATTTATTATAGAAAATGTATCTAATTTGAATGAATGAATACATAGATTATTATCATTAAAGAAAAAAATGTAAATTTCACTTTTAAAGTAATACTTAAAAATAAGGAAAAAATAATACATAAATTATAAAGAAAAAATATATATAAAAAAAAGAGATTAAAACTCCAAATATTTAAAATACAACATAATTTAATAGTGTAAAGTTTAAAACTCCTTTTAATAAAGCATGATGATTTAGTAGGGTAGAAGGATTACTATATGCAAAAATTAGTCCATTATTTACTCATATAATTTTAATTGCTTCTCAAAAAGATATGTTTTATTTTTTTGATTGTAAATATTTTTAAACAATCAAAATAAACAAACATTTAATTATTTAGAAATTATTTTAATTATTTAAAAATTATTATAATTATTAAAAATATATATATTTTTAAATTAATTTGAGTGGCCTTAAAAAAACACACGTGTTTCATTTCAAAATGTCAAAAAAATTCAAATATCAAAAGTTTTAATTTCCCTCATTCATTTCCCTCTGGTTGCATGGTTTGTCCACAGAAGGAGGGAGGATGCGGCCATACTGTCACTGGTTTTGAGGAAGGATGCAGCCATACTATTACAGGTTTGGAGGAAGGATGCGAGAGATTTGTGCCCTGAGCCGTGCTCATGGATCTGGAGCCTGGCACCATGGACAGTGTGAGGATCTCTGCATTTCTCTCAACTCCATAACTCCAAAAACAGGTACTCTTATTCTTCAATACAACAAGAATTTTGGTTGACGTTTTAGCTTCTTTTTAGGATCTTGTCTCATGGGTCTGCTTGTAATTTGTTCTATTGGGACTGCCTTTGGTGGTACATTCGGAGCATTAATAAAATGAAAATATGCGGATTTTTGGAGTCTATACCCATTTTGGTTATCACGGTCTTGGAAGGCTTTTCTGTATTGGGTGATTCTATCTGTATGTTTTTGTCAATGCTTCGTTAAGGTTGTTTTAGAATCAGTGCTTATGACCTGTGTACAACAAGATTTCCAGGATTTTTAAGGGTTGTATGTCCATGTGTCATACAAAATCTCGGTTACTTCACTTTATGATACTATAATGTTTGTTTCAGTGACTATCTCAGTTTCAAGAACTGAAGATTGCTTTTCACTTTGATTTCTGTTCCAATTTCATTCCTTGATTGTTCCGTCGATCCGATAATATACATACTCGATATGTTGAAAGAAATATTATAACACTGTTACCGATGAAATAGGTAACCTGACCTCAAAACGGGAAATCTAGCCCAAAAATACTCAAAAAACATGAAAAAAACACCCCAAAAACAAAACAAAACAAAAGTATATTCCAAAATGCACTTGGCTTTTTTTGAAGGTCAAATTTCAACATTTTATAAAATTATGCTAAAAACAAAATTGTTTCTTGAAAAAAGGATTGAAAAAACACCCTAAAAAAAACTCAATTCATGCTGGAATAACAAAAAAAAAAAAAAATGTGTCATATTTTTGACATTTTTAAAAATAAAAATAACATTTTTAAATTTTTAAAATTCAAACATTAAAAAAAAAACCTAAAATTTAAGAAAAAAATAAATTTAAAATATAAAAACATTTTAAAGCTTAAAATTTAAAAATATATAGGAATAAAAAAATAAAAATAAAAATTCAAACATTAAAAAAAAACCTAAAATTTAAGGAAAAAAATAAGAAATAAAATTAAAAAAAAAAAAATTTAAAGATTAAAATTTCAAAATATATAGAATAAAAAAATAAAAAATAAAAAAGGTTAAAAAGAATGAAATTATAAAAAATAAAATATAGAAATCAAATTTACAAAAAAGAAAAAGAAATGTTTATTAAATTAAAAAATAAAAATAAAAATAAATAAAAAATTAAAAAATTAAGATATATTAAATTTTGATAAATTTAAAACAAACTTTAAAAAAAATAAACAAACGAAACAAACAAACAAACATTATTGAAATTAAAAGTAAAAAAATGAAAAATTAATTTAAAAAAAAAATACAATAAAAATATTAAATTTAAAGAAATATATATTAAGAAAACAAATAGATTTTAAAAAATATATTAAATTAAAATTAATATATATATATATATAGACTTAAACTAAAAATATATATATATATTAGATTTTATTAATTAATAATAATAATTATAATATTAATATTAAAATAACAAATTATATATATATATATATATATATATATATATATATAATAAATAAATGAATAAACAAATAAATTTTGAAAAAAAAAAAAAAAGTTAAAAAAAACTTTAAAAATTGAAAAAATAAATTAAATAAAAAATAAAATAAAAAACAAATTAATTTGAAAATCTTAAGTTTAACTAAAAAAATCTAATTTTAAATGCACAATTTTATTTGAAATAAAAAAAATATACAAATTTTATGTAATTAAAAAAATAATAATAAAAAATTAAAAAATTAAAAAATATATATATTAAATTCAAATAAATTAAAAAAAAATATACAAAATTTACTAAATTTTAAAAAATTAAATGAAAAAACTAAACATAAAATTTAATAATAATAATAATATGTAAAATTTTTTTTTTTAAATCAATTAAAAAAAAAACACACAAAATTTAATAAATTATTAACAAAATTTAGAATTTAAAAAAAAAAAAAAAGAATAAAATTAAAAATAAAAAATTATTAAAAAAACAAAAACAAAAAAAATTCAAACCAATTAAATTTCGAATATAAAAATTAAATTAAAAAAAAAAAAACAATTTTAATTTTTTTGAATTTAAGAAATATATATATATATATATATATATATATATATAAGTTTTTTTATCGTGATGACGCCGTCAATCAACCTCTCTTGCCCGGTGGCGGCGGAGGTCGATTCCGGAATTAAAATTCTTCTTTTTTTTTAATTTTTAATATATATATATATATATATATATATATATATATATATATATATATATATATATATCTAAAGTTTTATTTTTAATTTTTTATATTTTTTTGTTCGTAACCTCCTTTTTTTTTTAATTTAATATTTTTTTTATTTTTTATTTTTTTAATTTCAAATATATATATATATATATATTTTTTTTTTTAATTTAATTTGTTTTAATTTTTTTTTTAAATTTTGTTTTTAAATTTAATATTTTAGATTAATTATTTTTTAAAATTTAAAATTTATTTATTAAATTTTAATTTAATTTAATTTTTTTTTTAATCTTTTAGTTTATTTAGTTTTTCATTTTTAAAAATTATAAAGTTTTTAAGGAGCTTTCCGGATTATCCACAGTGCTAGAGAACGAGTGTCGACGTTTCGAATTCCAACGGGGATCCATCATCAGGACAATTTTTGAATATGTCCTAATGATGGATCGTCATTGGGATTCGAAACGTCGACACTCGTTCTCTAGCACTGTGGATAATCCGAAAAGCTCCTTAAAAAATGATCGCCACATGAGTTTGAAAACCAAAATTTATAAATTGTTTCCCTTAAAAAAAAAACAGTAAATTTATGGATATTTGTTTTTTAATTATTTGCACGTGGTTTTTTTCATTTTTTTGTTTTTTAATGATAGTTTTTTTATTTTTATTTTCTTTTTCATTTTTTTTTTTTAATTTATATTTTTTCTTATTATTATTATTATTATTATTTTAATTTTTTCTTTTTTGTATTTTATTTTTTTTTATCTAAATTTTAATTTTGTAATTTTAATTATTGTTAAATTTTCTTTCTTTTTTTTTTAATTATATGGTTTTTTTTAATAACTTAGAAAAAAAATTGTTTTTTTGTTTTTAAATAATTTTGGTTAATTTTTGTTTTTTTATTTAAATTATGTGTTTTCAAATTTTGTCATTTCTTCTTCTTCTTCTTTTTTATTTTTTACGAGTTAATTTTGTTTATTTATTTTTTTTTTTACATTTTTATTGTTTTTATATATATATATTTTATCTAAGTTTTTTGTTTTATTACCAACATGAAAATCACCACTCTAAAAAAAAAGGTTGATGTTGCATCAATACGTTTCAAAATTAGCATGAAAATCACCGCTCTAAAAAAAAAAAAGTTGATGCTACATCAATACGTTTCAAAATTAGCATGAAAATCACTAACATTTTAAAACAAATATTCATACTTCATAAATAAAAATATTAGAGTGTCAAAAATGTGCACAAAAAAAAGGGGTGATTCTGCATCACCACTTTTCAAAATCGAGTGCTTTTTATGCTACCAAAAAAAAGTAGGTAACGAGTGTATTATGCAACCCATTACCAACCCGATCTGATGAAACAAATGCACAGTGGCCTCTATGTGAGCTTATAAGCCTGATCCAGGTGTCTTTTCCTTGGATCTTCCTCTCCAGGGAAACAATACCCAACTGCGATCTCGATCCAGTTTCCCAGACAGTGTATTTTATATCTTAGGTGTGAAAAAAACCAAGGCATGCCTTTGGATCATGATATGGTGCAGTACTATGCATATCTCGACCTTGCAGGAAAATGATATGCCCTTGTCCTCTGATTTCTCCATCTGGTTGCATGAGGGAAGATCGAGTCTTTAGAGTCAGAGCTTATGGCCTCTGCACCATCAGATTACCAGGGCAGGGAGAGAGAGAACTATCTTATGATTTTTCTCTCTGAAAAAAGGCCGCAGTAATATCCTCAGCGAAGGGAGAGGCTTGAAGTCATCCCTAATGGGTTGTTTTCTTCTAGCAAGAGGCCGAGGTAGTTAGGAATATTTTTTTTGGGTTTTCTATTCTATCATGCGAGTCCAAATACTTATGAAAGAAAGCCACAGGAGCTGAAGGTTTTTCTAGGCAGTATGTATGAGCCTTCTAATCATTTCAGAATCGGATTCTTGAACAACAAATAAAACCTAGTTTGGGTGCGGCCTGATCTTATTTTCTTGCACTTCTTGAAGAATTTGAGGATGAATATTAATGAATTTTGTCCCATAACAATCTTCATTTTATTCTCCTTGTCGTTTTTATTCTAATGGTAGGTGGCACATCACGTGGGTCCTCTTGGTTGAGGAGATATGGATTCTTGAAGTTGAAACCCCAATTGTGGTCAAAAAGCCTTTGAGGGAGATCTTTATGAGGAAAGACATAGGTGCTTTCTGAACTATTTTGCAGACCTTTCTCAGGACTTTTGTCTAATTTCTCAGGTAAGTGTTTGCATCAATTTGCAGTTGCCTTAGGCCACCTAAAACATCCGTCAGTGAGGTATAATGATATTACTCTAAGGACGAGTAATCAAGGGACTGAAATAGAATAATTCTGAAGTTAATCTGAGTCCCTGTGGACTGTCTTCATCTTTTTTCGTGGTTGTATCTTTGTATTCTAATGCTTGATTTTTATAAATAATGGTTTCATTAGATATTTTTTGTATTGGAAACATCTGTGTAGTATAATTTCACTATCAATTTTCAGGCCATTTAAGAATATCTTCAAAGTTATTTTTAAGGTCAAACCTATCAAAGTACTTGGGCCTCAGTAGCCCTAAGAACCCTAATCAATTTTAGGCCACCTTGAGAGCATGAGAGTCTTATCTTATCACTCATTGAAAAGGGCTCCATCTATAGCAATAGGATCCATATATTAAAGGCATGGAAGACTGTCAGAGGAGCATCAACATTTTGGAGTCAAACGGAAGAGATTCTGCATATAAGGACTTGGGATACATATGTTGTGCAAATATTGTCCATTACTAGAAGGTATATAGTCAGTTCTGGTACATGATTCAGCTGCTCCACAATGTATGGGCTAGGGATATTATATGTTTGTGCAGGTTTTTTTGTTGCAACCAATTTACCTTGAAGTACATATTTGAAATATAGTCCACCATAGATATGTTCTTGATTCAGTTTTGTTCCTTTGGGAAAACTAGATCCAGCACCACCTCCTCCTCCCTTTGATTTTCTTAATCTAGCAGCTCCGTCTCATAGCCTCAAGTTGAGAATGATGGTGGATGAAGGTAGTACATTGTATTCCCGTAGACTCAACGATGCATCCTTGGCTACGTTTACCCACATTCTCACCTTAAAAACAAAATATAAATATACATTCATGCGCTAAAATAAACCGAAAACAACGGTACACTTCATACATAAGCGGAAGTATTTCCTCTTAATACCATTCCTCGATCCTTAATCAAAGTTTAAACCCTTTATGTACCTTTAGGCAGAAATAAAATCTCACTTAATCACAATTTTGACTTTGGTTAGGCTCAAAGTACCAATCACACATTAATATTTTCAGCCCATGACTTTAATAAACTTGCCTTTCTTCCACCATAGATCTTCACTTGTGATCAACGGTTATTACAATTGAATTGTCGATCTGACGGATATCGCATCCAAATAAACTTCGGCAGTTAAAGGCTCCAAGGCGAGGGTGAAATAAGTGGTTTTAAACCACCACGTGTCATCTTCTGGGGTGTATCACGCGAGACTCCACAAATTACCACTTACCGGCTTTGTGCTACGTGAAAAACCCTTAGGTTGGTTTCTAAACCATCTAATTTTGTGGTACCTTTGACCCTCGGTTCAACGTCTAACCTTGTTTCTTCTTTTACAATACACACTAAAATTAATGAGACGGTATATTTATGGACAGGGGCAAAAAATATCTCATATAAAAACTCGATCAGACATTTCTAATTTTCTCTAATACAGATTCATTTAATGGTTGCTCCAAAAACTCTGCTACATTGTCATCATCGACTGATTTCATTTGATCTGCATGATTAATGCCTTCCGAAGTAGTTTTAGGAACTTCTTGACCTTTCTTAACATCATTATGAACTGTAACATCCAGAAAACATGGAAGCCCAATCTCTGAAATTAAAGAATCATGTGGGATCGAAGTACTTTTAGGGACTAGTTCCATATCCACATCAGCTAGATGCCCATTATCTGGGCCATACCACATCTCCTCTTTACTATCTCCAAAAGGTGAATAATTATCAGATTGATTTGTAGCAATGATTTGGGCATTCATGAGAGTATCAAGAGTGGAAAAATCCCTAGACCGTTGCCTTGCCTATTTGTAAATTTCCATTTCTCGCTGCATATGATTCTCCGATAAACATGGGAAAAATGCTTGTCACAAATCGAGGTTTGAAAGGAGAGACTCAATATCTGTATTCACCTCTAATTGGTGGTCTTCATAAGTCTATCTGTAGTGAAATTGGCCTCATCAGGGTTCATAGTATGTCCTGTGCCAAGTTTGTTGATATATTGACTATATAGATCTGGACCTACCAATTCTGCTGATATGTCTAGTTTTGACAGATAATACCTTTGTCCTGAGATCTATTATGTATGAAGGTATATTTGTGGACAGGGGCAACAAATACCTCATATAAAAACTCGATCAGAAATTTCTAATTTTCTCTGATATAGATTCATTCAATGGTTGCTCCAAAAACTCTGCTGCATTGTCATCATAGACTAATTTCGTTTGATCTGCATGATTAACGCCTTCCGAAGCAGTTTTAGGAACTTCTTGACCTTTCTTAACATCATTATGAACTACAACATCCATAAAACATGGAAGCCCAATCTCTGAAATTAAAGAATCATGTGGGATCGAAGTAATTTTTGTCCTGAGATCTATTATGTATGAAGGTATATTTATGGGCAGGTATACCTTGTGTCCTCACATTCATTCTTATACTTATTTGTTTCTGAATAGAATACACATGGGGAATTTTCTAGAGCAACATTCCAAGAAACCTGATCACACCTTTAGAGGTAATAAATTGCAGGCAACCATCAAATACCCACTCCTTATTACTTAAGGAGCAATGGTGCTGGTTTGAGATAAGCATTGAATTTTTCCTACAATGAAACATAGAAAGCTAGGCCAAGGTTGTTGAATTTTACCTTCACAACCTAGTGCTTCCATATCTGACCATATGGGATCCAAACCAATATTTGGGAGATGCCAAATTATTGGCCCTATCATCTTCGATAAGGCATGATGAGGTCAAAGTTAAAGAAGTAAAAAGGGTCATGGATGGAGAGTTGAAGGGGCCACTGTGGATTAGACCTAAATACCAAAATCCATACATCCTCACTTCCACTCATGCTCCCTTAGAAAAGGATCCTAAAGTGGTGTAAATTCACAAATAGAGGCAAGTGCAGGCCATGCTCCACTTTGAAGACACTTTCACGTTGTTGGAGAAATATCACAGCCTTCTAAAACCCAGTGAAGAAAGACTTGCAATATACTGGCATCTCCAAAATAAACAGGCTTGAAAACTTTACAAACCTTTGATTCATAAGTGTCTGCAATCTAGATGCCTTAAGTGCAGGAAACTGTAACTTTTATCGGAATAGAGGATTAGCCTCTATAAGCTTTTTGAGTTCCAATAACATGATGTTCCTAGCTGATTTGGTATCCCCGTACTTTGAAAGTTGTTCATTTTTCCTGATTCACATACAGGTTCGTTAGCGAATACAGATAAAATTAATCCTGCTCAATTCAGAATGTTATAACTTTAAAATTAAGACCCTATTATATATAGCAAACAAGCACCTAAAATTATCTAAAGTCGGAAGTTATGTTATCTCCTTATACAGCTCCTCATTAAAGGAAGCAAATACTTTTAGGTCCTTTACTAGTATTTCTACAGCTTTGGCTCGGTCTGCCCTAGAAAGACATCCATTTGAAAAAAGGTTATATATACATGATATCTATTTCACACCTTAAAACTATACCGCATTAATTAACTGATCATCCATATTGTAAGCAAACAACATCCCACTCATGATGCTCATCAATGGATTAATGACATAATGATTTATATTAAGAAAACAGAGATCCATGAAAAAAATTATTTCTAGGTGCAAACAGAAAAACTGGTCTTGAAAATACACATAAATTAATGCTTGATGCATTTTCATAGGAAGTCAATGGTTGAATATTTTCTCAATATCATCATGTTGCTTAAAACTTGCATTAGAACATCAACCTAAGACATAAATCCAAATTCATTTGCTAATTTTTGCATTTAGAAAGGAGCAAAGTTACCAGACTTTACTTGAAGAATGATTTGGTGAGGTTGAAGAGTAAGGGTTGGCTCAGAGTCGAGAAAAGTTGGGAATTAACTCAGGAATACAAAAAAATGAAAGTTAAATTAAGCAATAATAAAAGAAGACATTTTAATTTTTACATAATACCGAAGTTTTCAATGTCCATATAATGTTAAGTTTGTACATAGATGATACTACATACTACAATTCCCTGTGTATTATTGACAGTTGATAGGTCTATTGGTTGTCGGTTGTAAAATTGGATAATAAAAAAAAAGCAAACTGAGTGTTCAAGCAAACTGAGATAAATAAGTCTGCTTTGTAAAACTCACAATTTAGATTGGCTGAGTCAATCTAACATGTGTTTGGTGATAGGCATCTAACATGAGTCAATCTATTCTCCATGATAGGCATCTATATTTATTATAAAATCAACAATTTCCAATTTTCCATAGAAAGAGATAGACTAGAAAGCATAAAACACAAAATGGTGAATTTGACTGTGTTGTCTTAACTTACTTCTCCAATGCCTCTAAATATTTCTGCTTCCTGATTTCAAAAAATAACTTCATGGAGTATCGATTGTCATCCACTTTTGTAAAACCAGAAAGGTATCTCTCCACCTCTTCCCACTCTCCACCAAGGACCTGGTCCTCAAAATAATTCATATTGAAGAAAATCCCGACTCCTACTCGAGCCTGACCAAACCAACCCCAAACGGCATGATAGAGAAAAGCAGTGATACCTTATAACATGAGAATTAGAGAATATATTTAATTTGTTTTGTAAATATTTTTATCAAAGCGTCGGAAGACCGACTCCTCCCAATCGTTGGAAGAGCGACGGTCCTTTTTTTTAAATATTTTTACTTATTCTTCAGAATAGCGATGTTTCATAAGCGTCAGAAGAGCGACGCTTTATAACGTCGGAAGACATTTCGTCGGAATTGCGACAGTCGTGTGAAAATTAATAAATGTCGGAAGAGCGACGGTTTGGAAAAACGTCGAAAGAGCGACGGTTTGGAGAATGTCGAAAGAGCAACTCTTTGGAAAACTTCGGAAGAGCGACGCTTGGGAAAACATCGAAAGAGCGACGGTTTAAAAACGTCAGAAGAGCGACATCTTGGAAAACGTCAGAAATAGTGTCGTTATTCCGACACTTCAATGAAGTGTCAGAATTGCGACTCTAAGGCTAACCACGTTTTGTCTGGACTCAAACTGTCGGTCTTGCAACGACTCTGTGTCGGAATAACGACGAAGTGACCGTCGGAAATTGGGCCAAATTTACTAGTGTAAAGACAATGATAGCGGTGGTTTTCTCCCAAATTGGGTTTTCACCTAAAATCCTAGTGTTCTATGTGTGTTTCTTATGTGATGAGATTTATCTATTCTTTACTTCATTCTGTATGTTGAATGAATTAATAATTCATTGGTTAATTTAACTCATTGATGAAAGATATGTAAAATTAAGTTAACTCGATATACATTTTTTTCATTCACAAGAGTCGTGTACATACGTTGGATGCATGAAGAACATTAGTGTACGGAATTCAGAATATGAAATGCAAATTTAAAAATGTTGATTTAAACCCCCCCCCCCCCCCCCCCTCTCGGTATTTTTCCTAACATATTTTTGTAATGAAATGCATGGCTCTCAACAACTGATTTCATGGACCTATTCATAATTTTATTCGATATTATGATATATATTTTAGTAGAAGTACTCTCTCTCTCTCTCTCTTTCTCTCTCTCTCTCGGCTCTCAATAAATTATTTCATGGACCTATTCATAATTTTATCGAGATTATGATGTGTGTGTGTGTGTGTGTGGGAATTTTAACCTCTAGTCATAGGTTTTCCACAAGCATTTATGATTGTAATTTTGTTACCTTAACATAATTACTTTCTCATTTGGTTGAAGGCGGAGGGAAACCTCGTTCACGGCGAATGGAAGCAGTGGATTGTAGCAGGCGACAGTGGAAGGAGGTAGATCCTCTAGGCTTTCCAGGCCTCGAACGATGGCAAGAAGCTCGACAGGTGAGGGGGACCCTCAATGGCTCCGCAAGGGAAGGAGCACCTAACAGTGGAAAAAAAAGGGCACAGGTTTGGAAGGGTTTGGGAAAGAGAAGAGCTCTAAACACATGAAGGAGGGAGGGCAAGCAAAGGAGGCTCGACGTCCTGTAAAATTCCTATCGAAATCATCACAAATTTCCCAGGTATAAGTCAAATTGGTAGGTATGGGACCTCATATCCAATATATGAAGAACCATGCCCTAATAGGAAAATTTGTGGGCATATGGCCGCCAGAAAAAACCCTAATATGGTGGACCAATACAACCTGGAAACCAAAAGGGCACTATGACCTGCAGTTAGGGGCGAAACACTTCTTCACAGTAATATTCCTCAACCTGGAAGACAAAAACAAGGTATTTGATGGAGGCCTGTATTTCTATAAATCAGCAGGACGGTATTTAACTCCGTGGAAGGAACGATTCAATCCAGACAAAGTGGATCTATCGATGGCTCCAGTCTGGTTGAGACTTTACTCCCTCCCGACAGAATTTTGGCACCCAGAGATTCTGGAAGACATAGGAAATTCCTTAGGATCATGTGTCAAGGTGGCTGAGAAAACAAAGAAAATGAGGTATGTCTCCTATGCTCGAATCTGTGTATACCTAGACATTTCTAAGGAGCTACTAGAAGGAGTGAACCTGACCTGGAAGGAAGAGGATTGGGTCCAAGCAATAGACTACGAGCATATCCCTTTCAAGTGTAGATGGTGTCATGAACATGGTCACCTATTCGACGGATGCCCTCTGAACTCTCCGCTCACCACCACAAAGAATACTAATGGGGTAAAGGATTCGAGAAGGTTGTCGGAAGGAAGAGACAGGTAAAGAGAAACCCAGGGCCAGAAGTACACAAGAAGCCGCAGACATAGAACAAGTTGGAGGCTCTGAACAAGGTGAGTGAGGAAGGGACCAGTTATGAATCGCGCGGACCCACGACTAACAAGGAACAAGGGAAGGAAGGAGAAACATCATAAGCAACTCCTTAGGAAACAATATAAGAGATGACCCAGGCGGATAACGCATAAGGGGAGGAGATAGATGATATGGACATAGGGGATTTAGAACTAGACGGGTTCTAGCAGGCCTACGCGGACCCAAAATCAGGATACATCCCTTTCCAACAAGTGGCATTATTAAGAGAGACCATCATCAAATTCAAGAGTTCGAAAACACTAGGAGTGGTTTCAGGATCCTTAAAGGTCCTAGAAGGAAAAAGAAGAGAGAAACTTAGCTGCAATGCCCAAAGAATACAAGAAGCAGGATGCAAACTGGTGTCATCAGGGCAATATCCAACTATTGAGGATTCCTTCCTCGCCATCTCAAAATCTTCCTCATGAAAGTGCCTTCTTGGAATGTAAGAGGATGTAATAGTCTACTCAAAAAGAGATTTATAAAAAGGAAAATAGAGATGGAGAAACCCTCTGTCCTATTTCTCCAAGAAACAAACTGTAGTAGCGAAGAACTGATGAATATCAACCGAGCCATCTGGAAAGGTTCAGAATTTAGGCCAGTGGATGCTAGGGGAATGGCTTGAGGAATTGGCATCTTGTGGAACCCATCGGTTATCAGCCTCTTAGACTTTGTGGCCTCCCCCCACTCCCTCTCTACTCTCTTTCATGTCTTGGGTACCTCTATTAGAGTGGTGATGATGAATGTCTATGGGCCTTTTCAAATGGCCCTGAAACCAGATTTTTTAGAAGGTATAAGAAATATTTGACCTTGGGTGGGGGACAAACATTGGATATTAGGAGGCGATTTCAATCTAATAAGGAATCTGGGGGGAAAAAGTGGGAGTCTGGACCCTCAGCAGTATGAGTGATCTATTCAATGAATTTATTAATGACTTGCATCTAGTGGATGTGCAAACCACCAATAGCTTATTCACTTGGAAAAAAAAACATGTTGGATCTCGGCATATAGCCTCCCGGCTTGACAGGTTCTTGGTGTCTGAATCTGGGGGGAGGGGGGGTGAGATTTGGGCCATAGTTTTCCAAGCAGCTAAGTCAAATCACTTGCCAGTATACCTGGAATGCCTTCGCATAGGCAAGAATTTGAAAAGGCCCTTCCGGCTCGAGAGATTTTGGCTTTCTCACCCTGATTTTCATGACCTTATCATAGAATGGGATTCGAGGCCCCCTCGGGGACTAAAATGTATTTCCCACAGTAGAAACTCAAGTACATAAAAGAGAGGCTGAGGCGATCGAACAAATAATCCTTTGGTAATATTCAAGAGGCAAAACAGAGAATAGAAGGACAGATGGAGGAACTACAACAATGAGTGATGTAAGGAGGATACACTAATGAGGAGAGGGAAACAGAATCTAGACTCCTCTAGGAGCTGTCCCAACGGGAAAGGCAGGAGGAGACCTATGGCAGCAGAAGTCTATAAACTTTTGGCTTAGGGAGGGGGACAGGAACACCAGGTTTTTCCACAGATCCACAATACAACATCGCCAGAGCAACCGCATAGCCCGTTTAAAAATTTCCAATGGCTAATTTGTGGAAACCCAAGAAGATCTTGAGTAGGGCCTTAACCCATTTTTCTCAAGGTTGATCCAATAGACTGTGGAGGATAGATGCCCGGATATAGATAAGATAACAACCAATATTCCCCACTTGGTATCGGCTGAGAACAACCAGATGTTGATGCGCATAATAGAAATGACAGAGGTGGAGGAATCGTTAAGTAGATAGAAGGAGGTAAAGCCCCGAGCCCCGATGGATTCACGACCAACTTCTTCCAAAGATGCTTGGATATAGTGAAGGATGAATTGGTGGACATAGTAGAAGACTCACATAAAACAAGCATAATTCTGAAGGCCTTCAACTCTACCTTCCTCACCCTTATCCCAAAATATCATGGAGCGGAAGAACTAGGTAAGTTTCGGACTATAGTGTTATGTAATGTCATCTATAAAATCATCACGAAAGTTATGGAAAATAGATTAAAACCATTGCTCCCTAACCTCATTTCCTTGGAACAAGAGGGATTTGTGGCAGGGAGATGGATTTTGGACGGGATCATCCTGACCCATGACGTGATCCACTCCCTGAAAACTTCCAAGAAACCGGGGATGATGATAAAACTGGATCTGGTAAAAGCCTACAACAAAATGAGTTGGCAATACATGAGGCAGATATTAAAAGCTTTTGGGTTCTGCCATGACTGGGTGAGATGGGTCCTAAATATTGTTTCTTCAGCTTTTTTCTCTACTCTGGTAAATGTATCTCCCTCTGATACTTTCAAGGTATCAAGGGGCATCGGGCAAGGAGATCCATTGTCCCCCTTTCTTTTCATACTAATGGCAGAAGGGTTGTGGAGAATGCTGAAGGCGAACCAAGTGGAAGGGAAGATTAGAGGGGTTGGATTACAGGAGGGGGCGCCCCATCATACACATCAAAAGTTTGTAGATGACACGATGCTAATGGGACATGCAGAGATAAAAGAGGCATGAGGACTGAAAGAAATCCTGGAAATATTTAAAAGAGTTAGTGGCCTGGAATTAAATCATGGGAAATCACAAATATACTTCTTCAACACTCCTGCGATAACTTGAAGGAACATTATCAGAATCCTGGGGTACTCGGAGGGCTCCCTCCCTTCAAAATACTTGGGAGCCCCGTTGCTAAGCTCTAAGGCAGGGTATAGTAATTAGACTGAACTCCTAAATAAGATGGCAGCTAAGCTGGACAACTGGATGCATCGGGCGTTAAAACTTCCCAGTTGCCTAACTCTAGTGAAATCGGTGCTTCAGGTAATGCCAATGTACCTCTTCTTGGTCCTTGCAACCTCGAAGTCGGTCATAAAGAAAATAAGGACTATCCAGAGAAAATTCCTTTGGGGAAGTACTGAGAACAAGCAGAAATGGAGTCTGGTTGACTGGAAAATATTCTGCCTCCACAAGGAAGCAGGTGGTTTGGGGCTCAAAGACCCGAAATTAAGCAATCAAGTGTTGGGTTCGAAAATATGGTGGCGATGGATTTCAAACAAGTCAGAACCATGGGCACACCTCTGGACTAGTAAATATTCCAGAGGATGGAATAGACATAACCTGATTCAATTCAACGAGGAACCCCCTGGATCATTAATATGGAGGGTAGCTAATTCCAACCGTAACATAGTCAAAGAGCATAGAATTTGGCAGATAGGGGATGGAGGCGAGGCGGATTTCTTCAGAGATGCTTGGCAACACTTTCCTAACATCCAAGGGCTGGTGAAAATTTCGGGTCTCCAAGAAAATCTGCAAGAGGAAGGCCTTACCAGGGTTAATGATTTATGGGACTCAGATGTCGAAGGAAACCCATACTGCCAATGGAAGAAGGAGGATTGGTTCAGAGCATGTAGCCTGGAAGAAGAAACAAGAACGTTGGTCTAGATTCTAGGAGAAAGAAAGATTAAAAAAAAAGTCAGCAAACAGATAATACTAGATGGGGATACAATATAGCCAGACAATTCAATATAAAGGAAGCACCTAGAATAGCTAGGAAACACCACATGGCTCAAACTGAAAAGAAATGGAATAAAGTCTGGAATTTATGACTATGGCCTAAGATATCAATCTTCTTATGGCTGTTGATGAAAGCAAGAGTACTATTGACATGGGAGAACCTACACAAGAGGGGGATGGCAGCCCATTAGTCTATGTCGTATGCCTTTCAGCTTCAGAAACCATGAACCACATGTTTGAAGAATGCAATTAGACCTTGAAAGAATGGAGTGAGGAAGATAAGATCTTTAACCGGCCCAACCGAACCCCAAGAAGTCAGGCAAGCACTATCATCAACTGGGAGGTGAACCCCTACAAGATTAATCTGTTAAATCGGATATGGGAACTTACCTCAGGCTTTTTGTTTTAGGAAATCTGGAAGGAAAGGAACCACCGTATCTTCGAAGCCAAGAAGCGAACTGAAGAGGAAGTCTGGGCATGCATCCAGGTTCATGTAAGAGAGACCCTTGGCCTCAGGAGATGGGAACCAGATGACATTAAGACTAACATGGAGGAACTTTGTATGCTTCAGGCATGGAAAGTCCTGCAACTGTCATAGTATATAGGAAAGGTCGGCACTCCACCTGGGATATCCCCGAGCTTGGAAATTTTGGAACTCCCTGAATACATGATGTTCAAGCCGAATTTTCATGGAGCCTCTAAAGGTAACCTAGGGGCAGCAGGGCATGGATGGGTGATACGGAACAGGAAATGGGAAATTCAAGGAATCTTGTGGGGGTACCTGGGAGAAGCCTCAAATAATGTAGTGGAGTTAGAAGGAATGTTGGCCGAACTGGAAATGGAAATTCATCATAGGTGGCTCCCTCTGATAATCGAGCAAGATTCTAGAATTAATATTGACAGAGGCCATAGACTTCTAAATAGATCCCAAGCGAGCAAGGTCACTCAGAACTGAAAAGTGGCTACTAGTTTGGAACGTCTGAGCTCCATCATTAGGAGGCACTCGAAGGTCCAGTTCAATCATGTAAAGCGAAAAGAAAATAGTCTCGTGGACCTAATAGCCAACCATGGGGTACGAGCAAGAGAGGAAATCCAATCTAGGAATTGGGGAGACATGCAGGAACTGGAATTAAAAGCACGATGCGAGAGGATAGCGAGAAAGGATGAGGAACACTTCAAATGTGGGTGACTAAGGCCCACGAGTGGCAGGAAATGTGTCACGCACGCTGGCCCACCTGGAGATCTATCATGCATGAGGGGCAGGCAAGAGGCAATGTGGAGGTTGGCATGCAGGAGGATGGTAGAATAAGCGAGGGAAGGACGGTGGCAGTTAGCAGTACTGTACAACACCAGAGAATGGAGGCAAAGGACATTGATCTGCGAGATCCCGAGGGAGGGAGGTACCAGAGATGGCCCAATCGGCTCGAGTGTGGAGTTAATTGTGATGAAAGGAGTAGGTACGAAGGTGTAGCAAAGTGGAGAGCTTTGGAAGGGCTTATAAGCAGCAGTAGGGGATGAGGCGGAACCATCCTAATTTGATGCAGCTGGGCGAATGGGCATAAAGGTGCAAAGATTTTCGTTGTGGTGCAAGAGGTGGTAGGGGTGTTCCATTGATACTCTATCCAGGAGGGGAGGATGGCGGGCCGCCTAACTCAAGCCCACCAATGGGTAGAACACAGAATAGGTAGGGGTAGAGGAGAGACTCCCAGAGGCGGGGAAGGGGGGCGGCACAGGTCTCAACCGGATTCCGGGGACAGGAGGCTGGATTTAGAGGCATTGTTCTTCGCCGAGAATGATGATGCGGATGCTTCAGCCATCTCCAAATTGGAGGCGGACCTGGTCAAGTCCCTGCGGTGGGAGTATAGGGAGCAGGCCGAGACGCAACCATTTTGGGTAACTCGGATCATCCTGGGCCGCCTGATCCGCGACAGAAGGCAAATTGGCCAAGTTGTGGGGGAGAACCTCCGCAACATTAGGGAAGGTCTCAACAACAGTATCAAAAAGATTCAGAACACTCTGATGATTGCTGGGTATCTGGACATTCTTCGTCCATATTGTGTGCCTCCAGTTTCCGTTCCAGGGGACGGAAAAGAGGAGGATGTGGTGACAATGCAAGTGTCAAACAACGTGGGGGGAGAGAACTAGCATCGAGCCTGTCTAGGTGATTTTTTGTTATTTTAAACTTCCGGCGGGCCTCTAGCCCTGTTTTGTTCAAAGTTCGAAGCCTTAGTAAATTTGGTTGGTTAAATGTTGAAGCTCTGGCCCTACTATCTATTTTAGGGGTCATTAGAATGGATATCCCTTTGGTTTCCCACGTTGGGCGGAGACGTTTTGACAATCTTGGACAAAGGGTCTAGTTTCTGGCTTGCCGGTAGATCAATGACTATAAATATTTAACTAGTTAATAAAAGAAGTCCCATACTTGCTGATAAAAAAAAATAATAAGAATTTCTCATTTCTTTTGAAAAAAATTGTTTGGTAATAATAATATCCCCCACATATGGTGATCATAGGTTACATTATAAGGCAAGGGAATAGCATGAGCCATTCCTTATTGATTGTTACACCATTTTGAAAAGTCTTTGGGAGCTACTCCTATGCACAACAATGAGCACTCCATGGGAAATATGATTGCCAGCAATATGGCCCCTAAGTAAGTTAAAGAATGAGATGTCATGATGCTATCATGGCATAGTAAGGAAAATAGGAAAACTTGTGGAAATGGACTTGACGATTCGAGCATGACACGGCTAGATACATGTGTGGAAGATTATCTTGCTACTTTGACCCCTATGCTTGATAAAGTTAGACAATAATGCAATTCATGTGGGGTTTCTAGTAGAAAGGAAAGGTAAATTTCCTTCTCTGTCTTTAGATTTTTTGTCTATGTTGGTAGTTTTTTATCAGTTTAGGAATTGGGATTCTATATATTACCTTATTTGCAATATTGCTCATTTCTTAGCCCATAAAGAAAATGACCCAATGCATCAAACCAGGGTAGGGTCTGATCCGATTGCAATTGTATGCATGTATGTTGATGCCACTTTAGTGTGTTTGTGCAACATGGTAAATGTGGTTGAAGAATGAGTTGAATTTTCTTGGTAAATGTTGGAAAAAGAGGAAATTGAAGACAAGACTAGTTATTTCCTATTGGACCCAAGCTCAATAGCACTAACGAAATTTAATTCCACCATATAGAGAATATTTATTGGAACACAAAATATTTTGTGGCCCATGCATTATATTTTAGAGAAAAGAATGAAAATAATCCCTGACACCATGTAGAGTTGATTGAAAAACATAATCAATTACTACTCATGTTAGTCTCTTGGATAGTGAGAAAACAAGGTGGTAAAATCCACATGGAGGTTGTTCTTGGCACTTCAAAGGACTCGCTAATTGCATTTTATTCCTCTTCAAAGGAAGTAGGCCACAACACTCCTTTTTAATATCTATTTTATTATAGTTTCTTCTCTTGAAAATTATTTTATGATAGACAATTTATCTATTTTTTAGGCTCAATTTACTTAATGAAAATCCCTCTTAAAGTTTTTTTAATCTGTCTTTTAAACTTTCAGGCTTGTTTTCCCTCTAAGGGTAAGTCCAAATGGCATTTTGTCTTAGGTCTAACAAACATTATAATGGCTTTTTAAATAGTGCCCACGAGCTAAGAAATAGTGCCCATGAACTAGCTACTATATTCAACCATCTATAATTATGTATAATGTACTAAAAGTCTCTTTATTTCTAATGAAATGATTACTCTCACTTATAAAATAATAATAATAATAAAGTTAATTAAATATAAATAATTAAATCTTTATTATTAATTAAATTAATAAATAATTAATGATAATGATGTTGCAACGACTCTAAATGACACAATTTCTAATGATACCTTGATTCAAAATGTATCGATTGTGATGTTTATAAAATACGATGCAAAAGGAAGAATAAAAACATATACATGATTCATAAGCAATTTAATATAATGCTAATGAAACACTAATTTAATTAAAAAAAATAATGACACATCCATCACAATAACACAATGCAACGGTGATGTAAAATCACACCAATAAGATGTAAATATGATGCAAAATGGCTAAAAAGTTTTCCATTTCAGTGTTAGTATGACTTACGTATGATGCCCATAATGACACGCTAAAATGAAATGTACACACTTTTGATACAAAATTTGAAAGTGATGTTATAAGTGTTTATGAAATATTTTGCAACAAAACATTATGCTAACATGGCCTGAGAAACATTTTTATGTTTTTTTCGTTGTTACTAAGATAACACTCGTAGAGAACTTATCCAAAAAGATGATGTGGACTTTATGCCAATGAATGTCACCTTTAGTGCCATGTTTTGCATCATTCAAATATGATTTTATTTTATTTATTTATTCTAAAAATGTAATGGAAATGATGCTAATGATGATGTTATCACATTGTAGTAGTGGCATTAGTGATTTTTTTTTTTTTTAAGATTAGTTGGATTAGAGAATGGGAAGTGGGTTAGAATGAAAATATGACGGGATCTTTGGGTTGGTTGTAATGGGAATTATATACTACTTAATTTATTGATCAATTCTCTAAGTTTGAAATGCATTTGTGATGTGGAAGAGGTTGTACATTTTCATAATTCATTTATTTGAAATCAAGGACATATGTGAGCAAATAGGTTGGGTTTAGAAAAAGAAAGCATAAATTTGCATCCAAGATGTATGTTGAGTATCTAAAATTTCATTCATTTCACCGTCTTTTTTTTTTCACTTTGCTTCAAAATTTATCATATTTCGTAGCTCCATAACCATGCACTAAGACCATCTTCATAATTAAATATGGGTTTAGAGACATTATTTTCCAATACATTTATTTTGATATTTTAAGTGAATTTATAGTTAAATATTAGAAAAATATCATGTATATAAAAATTGGATGAGTTTTGTGATGTGTGTAGGGATATTTGAAGATTTCACAACAACCATATTTGGTCTCCAAGACTCAAATTCGAAATTTCTCTTCAAACTCTTGAAGATTTAAGGAAGATTTGAGATCATTGGTTAAGCACATTCATGGAGAAAGATCATGAAAGTTTTCATAAGTGTCTCCTATCAAAACTATGAGAGATTTGTGAGGGGATATGAAGATGTGTTAATTGCTAGATGTCAACACACGGTTGTAACCACATGAGATATTTGTGCATCTAGGAGAGTGTTGTAGCTCCTACAACACCCTCCAAAAATACATAAAATCATAACACACACTTCAAAATTTTTGGAGCCCCCTTTGAAACTAAAGAAGGAAAAAAAGCCAAGTAAAGTTTTAAGAGCAAGTCGCTAAGTCGCGGATCCATTATTTGCGACCCATGCGACCTATGCGACTCTGCGACCCTAAGGTCGCATAGGTCGCCAGGTCGCAAGAGTCGGAAGTCAATCAATTTGCGACCTTGCGACCTAGCGACCTTAAAGTCGCAAGGTCGCAAAGTCGCAAAGTGAAGTTTTAAAGAAATTAGCGACTCAGCGACCTTTGCGACCCAGCGACCTTAAGGTCGCGAGGTCGCAAGGTCGCAAACTTGCAACTTGCGACCTCATTAAGTATTCGCACGTGCGACCTTTTTATATAAGGTCGGGTCGCTAGGTCGCATTTGTAGCTTTCAGCGAAAACCGTGGAATTGCTATGACAGGTCGACTGGCGCGTTTTCTTCCGGGTAAGTTGCCTTTTCCTCCCTATGTTTCCCTCTTAAGCATTTCTTGCCATTATTAAGCCTCCCCACGGTCTTATTTATTTGCTGGAAAGGATGTAGGGTTTTTCTTTTGAGTTTCACCGTTGTTTTGTTTCCCACAAACCCCAAGGTCACCCGTCTCTTACCTATTTCCTCATGGCTGTGCCTTATGGTCAGTTTAGGCCCTTTCAAGCCGCATACTTTTCCCGTTAGGGAAAGATTGGGCGCGAAGTCGCGCGCGCGCGAAACCCTCCGGCAGGCGCAAGTGCGACCTGCGACCTAGCGACCAGGTCGCAAGGTCGCAAGGTCGCAAAACTCATTCTCAGCGACTCTGCGACCCTGCGACCTAGTCGCAAGGTCGCGAGGTCGCGTGTGAGTCCTTTTGTGGATCAGCGACCCAACGACTCCCAGTGAACAGTGAATTTACCTCTGCATGTGTAGACTCTATTTAGCCATTATCATCATGTCTTTCTTATCCTGGGATTCTGTCTTGAATGCAGCAGGTGAATCCAGAGCAGACACAGTACCGGTCCTCTCCGACTCTAGCAATATGGCACCCCGGGTATCCCGAAGGAGAAGCAGGCAGGTGGTGGAGGAAGAGTCAGACACAGACATACAGACCTCTCCTCCACCAATATACAGAGACACCCTTTGCACCTTCGCAAAGGAGGACAGCCTTAGGTGGTATGAAGTATACCGCGAGTTCGCCATGCCAGAGGATGAGTTTCCAGAAGATCTCCCGGACTGGGAAGTATACCTGAAAGTCAAGAAGTCCAAATTGCACCTAGCAGGGTCACATCCCGCCATCTTTCCGTGCCCAGAGATGTTGGACTGGATCATACAGAAGACGGATCCGAAGAACTTCACAATCCGAGATAGTGCCAGAAAAGCCTTCGCAACACTGGAGAGTTCAAGAGCACAGGTCTACTACTCGCTACCCAAACCAGAGGTGAACTTCACCCCAAGATGGTTTGCTGCAAATGAAGTACCGATGGTTGATACAATTAGAAAATGGTGGGCAGAACCAGACAAATTTAAGATAAAAAAGGACCAGGAGTATCCAGTGGCCAGTCTAAGGAAGGTGTATAAGTTAGTGGCCGCCATGCTGTGCAGAATATACGGGCGTTCGGACGCCACCACCTTCAACGGAACATGGGCAACCATCATGGAACACGTAACAGTACACGGCACTCGGTTCAATTGGGCTGGTATATTAATGGGCTCCATGCACACAAATTTGGCTTCAGCTTTAGCCCCAGATGAGGGAGCGCCATCGGAATTTTACATGGCTTCGTATCTATTAGATGCTGTATGTGCCCAGATGCATGTTGAGGGATGGCCACATAACTGGGACCCCGAACAGACCCAGGCAATACATTTGCAGACCAAGGTATTCTGGGAATCCAGGTACAAGTCAGACATCGAACAAATCTCTCATATATTCATTCCCGCCCTATACGGGAAACTATTTGGTCAAGACACTGCATGTCTTGGCGAGCAATGGAGACACTAGGTCAGGTGGCACACTGGTTCCCATTCGCCGAATTCACAATCATCCGAGTATTTGGCTCGTTTAAAGCACCACATGCTCTACCTAAGTTTATTACCGATAAGGTGCTCATGCAGGAGGTATGTTTCTAGATGACCTCGGGCTTCTCTAACGTCCTTACCAAAGGGAAGAAGAAACCTTGGCCTGCTCTACCTCTCACCATTGGTGCTTATACGGTCAAGGACTCCAGAGAAGTAGCGCGTGAAGGGGAAGAGGTGAAAAGCTATCACTTCAGAAATCTGGATTGCCGAACTTACGACCCAGTCAGGATAGTTCCTGAACATTGTAAAAGGGCCAATTTTAGATGGAGTTATCAGCATGTCGAGCGCCCGGCAGAGGACGAGAAAATAAATTGGTATAACAAAAAAAGGCATCTCGCTCCAGGAATCGACTCTGACCGAGATGAAGAAGAGCATCAGAACTTAGGAGAAAGAAGCCAGAAGCTTGGAGGCTCTTCTTCCTCCAAAGATAAAAGAACACAGACCGGTACGGGACCTGACACCGCAGATCAGCAAAGGGAAGCAGAAGCCCAAGCCAAGAAGGAAGAGGAAAAGAAGATGAAAGAGGATGAAGAGAAACGTAAGAAAGAGGCCAGGACAGAGCGGAAAAAGAAAAAAGAGGAGGAGAAGGAAAGACAGGAAAAGGAGGCACAGGCGGCAGCAGAAAAGGCACTGAAAGAAGAACTCGACAAAGTCGATCGTCAGAAAAAGGCAGAACAAGCCGCCACGGCAGAGAGAAAGAGAAAAGAGGAAAGGGAAGCAGAGGCAGAGGCAGAGCGCCGGAAGAAAGAAGAACACGACAAGGCGGAAGCAGAGCGCCGGCAAAAGGAAAAAGAAAAGGGTCAAACGCAGGATGAAGAGGACGAGCTAATAGATGACATTGACCTATCTCCCCTGGATATCCCTGCAGGTGGTGCGGAAAGTACCCTCAATGTTGACGACTTTCCCGGGGAGCAAGAAGAAGAAGTCTTCGACTTGACCAGATTGACTTTTGACCAATTCTCGTTCAAGATACGGCAAGAGAAAAGGAAGTCTTTAGCGCAAGGCCATCCCGCCATCTCTACGGTCGCCACTGGAAAGGAAATAGTCCCAGACACAAGGACTAATCCTGTTATGATAGCATCAGCAGGCACCGCTTTTGCCGCAGCCACAGAGGAAAATGTCACGAGGATGAGCAGGGAAATTATTTCTTTACAGAACCGGCTAAAAGCGGCAGAGCAGGAGAAATCAAGGCTAGAAAATGAGATGCTCCAGCTCCAGGGTAGGCCCGCCCAAGTGAATGAGGTCCCACTGGCAGTCAGGAAGGAATGTGATGTGTTGGAGATGACAATGAGGCAAGTATACCAGGAAATGCTCACCCTGAAACAAACAGTGGCCCCATTGGCAGAGGCACGGGAAGAAACCAGGCAGAAACACAAACAACTCAAGGAAGCCTCGGCAGCCTTGGACAAAATGATGAATTGGACAGCACAGTATCAGCAAGCTCCCGAACACGTGCCTCGGAAGGATTGGAGTCATACGCAAGAAGCCAAAGTACAAATTCGGATGAGTATGCAATCCAAAGACAAGCTGTCCAAAGATATGGACAAAGTAGTGTCCGCGTATAACCACCTAATCAGTGGTATCGACTCCATGAACGCTCTTCATCACATTCCATCATTAGGGGCACTAAATGAAACTAAAGGCTGGGAGCAGGTAGAGCAGGAAATTCAGTCTTTTCTGCAGCCCGTGAGACAAGCTGCTGCCGCACCAGAATTCGAGGCATCACAAGAGAACCTGAATCGGTTGCTTGTCACTCCCGTGCAAATCTACACCAAGCTTGCTTCTCTCTCAATGCTGATCTCTCAGAAGAAGGAGACTCTGGTGCCGAATGCCCTAGAATGTATGCATCGAATAAAAGAGGAAAGCCCTCTTGTCGCTCCTATAACAGCAGATTACCAGACTTGGCGAGATTTCCTCAAGGGCAAGAAAGTCGATGTTCCAGAAACCTCAATTGCGCGGCCACCTCCATAGTTCAACCGCTGGGTCGCAGGTCACACCTGCGACCAGGTCGTAGGTCGCACTTGCGACCAGGTCGCAGGTCGCAATTTTCAGGTCGCAGGTCGCAAGTGTGGCAAAGGTCGCAGGGAAGCTGAACCGTCGGGAAGCTGAACCGTCGGAAGGCCATAAGTGCGTCTTTTGAATCTATAAATACCCCTGGAGGGAACATTGTAAAGGGCTGCTCTTTTTTGGACTGGAAGGCATTATTGCATTGTAACTGAAGAAGCATACTCTTGATATATGAAATACAATACATGTTAAAACCCCTTTGATTGGATGATGTGTTTAGCTGTGACAACATTGTGTGTATTCTGCGTACAGTTTCAGAATATCTTCTGATTAATGAATCTATGTTATTAATAGTATCATTCATGCACCATAGCTATCTGTGATTGTGTTGATGATGCTCAAGTTTATTATTTACTTCATGATGAATGTTAATGAACTGTTTTATTAGCATTTCGTTATATCCTTCGGAAAGTTAAGGGATATTCTTGCCACAAAGAACTGTTTCTTTGGCGGTCAGATTATCCTGCATGCATACCTCATAGATGTGTTGCTAACGACACTTCCTGAGTGTACGCATTCTGTCTATTACCTTGCTACGCACAGTGTCATATATTGGTTTTATACATTAGTCATGTATTCTGTATCGTGTGAATGAGTGTATGTTTGCAGTTTCAACCAGGTTGCTCAAAACCGAAGAGATAGTCATTTAAGTGGTAGCCGGACCCACACCCCGGACGGGATCCCTACTCCAAACGGTTCAAAGTCTAATTGGGACTTTCTACCGGGGAGATCCCCTACTGTTGGCCGGACATATTTTCCCGTCAACATATTTGGCGCTAGAAGGAGGGCCATGGCATCCTCCCAGCATACAACAGACATTCCATCCCAAACTCCCCGCCGGGAGGTCATAAATAACGAAGTTGCCCTTCCCCCCTTAGAAGATATTCCAACGGTGGAAGCCCGATACTTTGAAATCACTAACGAACAGCTGAGAGCCTTACGCCCGGTTGCCCGTAATCTCATCAGGGATTTACGGTATGCCCCTATCATGGAATTCCTAGCCCACACTAGAACCCCTGCCGATAACATCACTCGCAATGGCGTGCTGGTCCGCACCATACCTGAACTTGTGAATACCATGATTGAGGACCTTGCACGGGCTGTCCAGGAAAATGACCCCGTTACCCACGATAGTGAAGGTTTCCCTGATACGAAACCTTTCCCCGAACCGCAGCCTGACTTACATCAGTGGACCAACAACCAAGTGTATTCCCCACGAGAAGGAGAAGGGGAAAGAAGAAACGAAAGAGAAGGTAACACAGCCCGAAGGAATGCAGAGGAAGGAAATAGGCCTCGAAGAAATGAAGATGGAGTCAACAGGGGTCAAGGTCGTGGTGGTAGAGGAAATATCATTCGCGACCTGAGACACCACGCCAACCATAATCACCACCAAAACCAAAATAGACCCCCTCCTTACAACTGGGAGCTGCTTAGAAACGTGAATAACCGTGAAAGACACCGAGATGAGCACTCTCGTCATCATGAAGGAACATCGGTGTCAGGGACGGGAAGTGAGTCTGAAGCAGAAACCCGACACCATCAGCGCCCCAGGAGGGTGCAGCCTCTGGCCTGGATGGCTCAATCCCCTTTGGCCCTCTTAGGTCCTCTCCATGATATGCCCAGACACCCAGAGAAGCATCTTCCTAAGTTCGATCCAGAGAAAGGCACATCGGCAGAAGACCATATTAGTAGTTTTTATCTGTCTCTACAAATCATGAGAGTTCAGTCCGATGATGTTGCATGTCGACTTTTCCCTCACACTCTTGTAAGCCAGGCAGCCACCTGGTACCGCTCCCTACCCAGTGCTTCTATTACTTCATGGGACCAGTTCCGTCGTGTGTTCCTGCAAAAGTTTGTTGAAGATAAAACACCCTCTATGCTCCTCACCGAACTAAGCACCATCAAGTGCCATAGAAAAGAGAAAGTTAAAGACTTTAACCAACGTTTCGCCACCATATTGCAAAAATTTCCTCCAAACTTAGCGTTGGACGATTCTATCACCATCGACTACTATACTAAAGCCCTCCCCAGGGATATTGCCGTTTTCGTCAAACGCGAGGCCCGCGCTACTCTTACAGCAAATTACGCTGCTGCTCTCGTGGTAGAAAAGGACATGTTGTCGATAGGAGTCATGGACCATGACGGAAAGGATGATCTCAAACCAACCACTAAAAGAGGCCAATCTTCCACCCCTAATAGAGAGAGAGAAACTTTTGATTTCGAAAGTATGGCCAAGACCCTCAAACTACTAACGAATGAGGTCTCTGACTTAAAGAGAAAAGGCGTTGAAACTTCAACTACAAATAAAACCCCGAAACCCTTTTTTAAGAAAAACAATCCCAACACCAGCAGGCCTCCGTCAAACACCAGTGACGCTCTCAACGTGGAGGAGATAGGGAAAGACAATTTTTGCTCTTTCCACCAAGCTTCCCATTCTGAAAAGACGTGCCCGCAATGGATTGGCAGCATGACCGCAGTGGTTAACCAACTTTTGGATGATCAAACTCCAGGAAGCCTGACAGAGGATGAAGTCTCTGATCGAGATGAGGGTTCGCTCCTAGATGGGGAATCAGGAGCCTCTGTCTTAACTTTCGATGTAATCCGCGGGGGAGAGAGTCTTGCTCCCATTGATATCAACATGGCGGGCAGTCCCAAGGCTCAGCCCACTCGGAACTACAGTCTTAGAAGCAAAGGCTCTGTTCCTGAACAATCATATGAGGACAAGAAAAGGGCTTTCCTAAGGAAAATTCTTCCTCCTGGAAATGAAGGACCAGCTACACCAGAAAAGCCCGTGAATAGTAATAACAAAGCAGGTCAAAAGACCAGGCTCCCGGTGGAAACCCCGAAAACCACCACCGAACCCAGTCCCCAAACCGATACTAGCTACAACATAGTGGAGGACATGAAAAAGACCAGGGCTAATATCTCACTCTACGATTTGGCCCGCATCACGAACCAAAAGGAACTTATCCTAAAAGCCTTCGCCAACAACCAAAATACGAAGAACGTCAGCAACACGTCTGCACAAACCAGTCCAGATATCCAGTCTATAGTAAACGCTGTCAACACGAATTCGAGAGGATCCACCCCTCCATTTCTCTTATCTTTTGAGATGTTTAATTTCAACGTTCACAATTGCCTCGTTGACTCTGGTGCTTCCACGAATGTCATGCCTCTATCTGTGTGCAAGAAACTCAACATCCTCCCAGAGAAAACTGACGCAAAAATCATTCAACTGGACAGATCGCAAGTACCAGCAGTTGGAGAATTAAACAATGTCATCATCCGCCTCTCATCCGACTCTAGGGTTCATCAATGTATTGATATTGTGGTTGTTGACATCCCAGAAGCCTATGGTGTACTGCTTAGTAGAGACTGGTCTAGCAAATTGCAAGGATGCTTCGCCACAGATTGGTCTCACTTATGGCTACCTTACAAAGGGAGAAACAGCCAAATCAGAGTCGAAAGTGAACCATACATGAAACACACTGTAACTGATTTGGATGCCACAAATGAACCCATCAGCTTCGCCCAGGAGGAACTTGGTATGTGTTTTCTAGATTCCGTTTTTGGATGTTACCGACCTCCCCAGTCTGCAGTAGGCCCCGAGGTCCTTTCTGAAATGACTCTCGTCGCAGAGGAACAAGCCCAAACTGTATCACACCAAGCCGAAATTCCTCCGCAAACCACCACCCCCAAGGACCCGGAAAATGATATATGGACATTGTATTACGACGGTTCCAAGAATCTCGATGGTTCTGGCGCTGGCTGCGTTTTGCTTGATCCGCATAAGAAAAAATTCTTAGTCTCTTGTCGACTCGAGTTCCAATGCACTAACAACACTGCTGAGTATGAAGCTTTGATCCTTGGGCTTAAAAAGGCGCTGGATTTGAAGGTAAAATGCTTACGGGTCATTGGAGACTCCGAGATCATCACTCGGCAGGTACGCAACACCATACACTGTTTGTCTCCACATTTGAAGGCGTATCAACAAGAGGTATGGCGATTAATTTCTGCTTTTGACGCTTTTGGAATTAAGTCTGTTCTAAGAATGCATAACGCAGCAGCAGATACTCTAGCTAATGCTCCCGCCAGGTTTACCCCTTTGAGGGACGGGTTTTCCATTGAAGTTATGTATAAACCATCCGTGCCTGACAATATCACTAATTTGCGTGTTTTTGATGATGATCAACAGGTGCTGGAATTTATGTGCAACTCAGAGATATTCAAAGACGCTGCTATAGATGAAGATGAGCACGACCAAGCTATGCAAAAGGAGTACGAGCAAGTCAAAGGGAACCCCATGCCTAAAGGGGTGGTATCACTTGAAAAGCTTTTCGATCTGCAAAACCGGTTCCGTGGGCCCCCAAATGCAAAAGTACAGAGCTCTATTTTAGCCCATCGACAAGTGAATTTGGGATCAGAGGATAATCCTAAATTCGTCAACCTCGGGAAAGACTGCACCCCCCAAGAGGCCCAGGATTTCACTCAGCTATTTCGCAAGTATCGCGACGTGTTCGCTTGGACATATGAGGAATTACGCACATACGATACTCGAATCATACAACACGTGATACCGATCAAAGAAAATGTCAAACCATTTCAACAAAAACTTAGGAAAGTACACCCTACAATGGAGCCACTGATTCTAAAAGAACTCAAGAAACTTTTGGATGCCCGCATTATCTTCAAAGTTCGCCACTCCACATGGGTGTCCAATTTGGTTCCGGTACGGAAGAAGTCAGGTGAAATTCGCCTATGTGTAGATTTCCGAAACTTAAACCGGGCCTCGAGTAAAGACAATTACCCAGTTCCCCCTATGGAGCAAATATTACAGGCAATGTCCGGGTCAGAGATGTTCTCTCTATTGGACGGATTCTCTGGTTACAATCAGGTACTGGTGGCCGAACCAGATAGGTTAAAGACTACCTTTCGGACTAAGTGGGGAACTTTCGCTTACAGGCGCATGCCTTTTGGATTAATCAACGTAGGAGCAACATTCCAAAGAGCTATGGATATAGCATTCAGGGGCCTGATAGGCCAGAGTGTGGTAGTCTACTTGGATGATGTTACAGTATTCTCTAAACGCCGAGGGGATCATTTGCGTCACCTCAGACAGATCTTCGAAAGATGCAGAAAATACGGTATCTCGCTCAACCCAAAGAAAAGCGTTTTTGCCGTAGCAGAGGGAAATCTACTAGGTCACATCATAACTAAACAGGGCATTGTCGTTGATCCCGAACGTGCGAAAGCCATTGCTCAGATTTCTCCCCCCAGCAGTAAGAAAGCAATGCAGTCTTTTTTGGGAAAGATAAATTTTGTACGTAAGTTCATATCAGATTTCGCCCAGATAGTGAAACCACTGCAGGGAATGATAAAGAAAAATGCCACTTTCAAATGGAATCAACCCGAAAAGGAAGCTTTCGACCAGATCAAGAAAGCAATAGCTGAAGCGCCTTCCCTCCAGAGCCCAGATTTCGGCAGAAATTTCAGCCTGTACACGTTTGCTTCAGACTCGTCCCTGGCAGCCGTACTCACACAAAAGGACAGAAATAATGACGAGCGTCCCATTTCGTTCATGAGCACTGGGTTGCAGGGAGCTGAATTAAATTATCCTGAAATCGAGAAACAGGCTTATGCGGTATACAAAGCGGTCAAACATTTCAGACCATACATCTTGAAAAACCATGTCACAGTTTACGTTCCCCATCCAGCTGTTCGCTCACTATTCATGCAGCAAGAGTTGGGCGAGAGAAGAGGGAACTGGGTTGCGTGTATGCAAGAGTACGACTTAGAGTTTAAGCCGGCACACACAGTTAAAGGACAGGGTTTATGCCAAATGGCTGCAGAGGCCGCAGGTTCCCAAAAAAGTGAAGAAGATAATTGGGAGCAAGAGATTGATATGTACCAAACTGACGTCATGCCCCAGGAAAGGAACCCGTCTTGGTACTCGGATATCTCGGGATATTTGGCACACGGTGTATTGGACTCAAATCTAGATCCCCGGCAGAAACGTGCAATCAGACTCAAAGCCGCGTCCTACCAGTACATCTAAGGGAAGCTTTTCAAGAAACATTCCAATGGAGTAATGTTACGCTGCCTAGAACATGATGAAGCTCAGAAAGTCTTAACCGAGCTGCACGATGGACCAGCAGGAGGTCATTTCGCCGGGGATACCACTGCCCATAAAATTATGCGTGCAGGTTATTATTGGCCAACCCTTTTCAGAGATGCCCACGCATATGTTCGGAAATGCATTCAATGCCAAAAATTTGCAAGCCGAGAAGCGCGTCCAGCTGCTCCTTTGTTGTCAGTAGCAGTAGAAGAACCTTTTCAACAATGGGGTTTGGACGTCATTGGTGAGATTTTACCCCACTCTTCTAAGCAACACAGGTACATTCTGACGGCCACTGATTACTTCACCAGGTGGGTTGAAGCGGTACCATTACGCCAAGTCAACGATCAGGAGGTAATGCAATTTGTCACTCACTCCATCATTACCAGGTTTGGCATTCCAACTTCCTTAGTGTTTGATAATGCAACGTATTTTTCATCTTTTAAATTATATGATTTTGCATTAGAAAATGGCATTGTTCTCAAACACTCTGCAAAGTACTATCCCCAAGGAAATGGTCTAGCAGAATCAACAAATAAAAATCTGATCCGCATCATCAAAAAGACCCTTCTGTCTCACCAACGAAACTAGCATAATGCTCTCCAAAACGCACTTTGGGCTGATCGCGTCACCCCTAAGTCATCAATAGGCACCTCACCATATTTTCTCGTGTATGGGAAAGAAGCCGTCCTCCCACCCAATTTGTCTCTTCCCGCTCTACAGTTGTCTCAAGAGTGCCACCGTACCCCTTGCCCCGCTTTGCAAACCCGCATTGACACCCTGCTGAAACTAGAAGAGGAAAGGCAGAAAACCCGGGAGAAATTCGCCATCCACCAGAGTCGGATCAAGAAATGGTTCGATAAAAAGTCTGCAGGAGATAAAAAATTTGAAGTAGGAGATCTTGTCCTAAAGTGGGATAAGGCACACGAAGAGAAAGGAAAACATGCCAAATTTCAAGCACTATGGATAGGTCCCTTTCAGGTTAAAGAAAAGATAGGTTCCCATACTTTCCGATTGCAAACTCTGGAAGGAAAAGTTGAGGTCCTCCCGGTAAACAGGCATGACCTCAAACACTACTTTACTTAAAACCCCCTAAAAAAAAAAAAGAAAAAAAAGAAAAAAAAGAAAAAAAAAACTAAAACTCTTTCTCCAACTCTGCAAAGAAAACCTTGTCTAAGCTGCCCGCAACCGACTCACTCCTTGAAGAGGTTCTATGCTGATGAAAGGCCCTTCCCGCCAAAACACGGGGCAGTCGAAACTCGCTTGTGATGGGCACCTAAAGATAATACACGGTCTTACTAGAGTCTTCAAGCATAAGGAACCACCTAGCGGCTTAAAAGGGTGCAGGCAGAAAAGGTCTTGCATAGCAGCAACCGGATCATGAGGGAACAGGGCTAACTCAAAAGAATTGCAGGTCATCCGGGAAAAACCCGAGTCCTCATATGAGACCAGGAGCAACCTCTCTGCAAGCAAAATAAGTCAGGATCCCTCATCCGCCCAGGCAAAATATGCCCATCTAAATAAGTGCCACGGGCACATTCTAAAATAAGTGCAATCGCACACAAATAAAGGGTAAAGGATTGAGAAAGGCTTCCTGCGCAGAGAGGTGTTGTAACGACTCCGCCGGGGTACTGACCAGGCTCGCTGGCAGCGGAGCAACGTTCACGACTCCTTAGGCGGTGACTCCGCCGGAGCCGAGAGGTTCGCTGGCAGCGGAGCAACACCATGAGGACGAAATAATTGTACCGGACCCTGCAGTGGCCCAAGGTTTCCCCGACCCTCTCGATCCTGGAAGCGTGAGAAATTAAAATTCGGTTGATCTGCACCCAACAAGCCAAAAGGGCAGGCGACTATGCGGGGTGGCAAAGGAAGGAAGGTGTAAACTCTGAGGTAAAGGAACAAGCAAGTATTAGACCCCTCCCTCCTCCCTCATCGACCCTTCATCAGCAGAGACTCTGAATTCATCTAGTGAATCGCCATTTGTTGTAGCTCCTACAACACCCTCCAAAAATACATAAAATCATAACACACACTTCAAAATTTTTGGAGCCCCCTTTGAAACTAAAGAAGGAAAAAAGCCAAGTAAAGTTTTAAGAGCAAGTTGCTAAGTCACGGATCCATTATGTGCGACCCATGCGACCTATGCGACTCTGCGACCCTAAGGTCGCATAGGTCGCCAGGTCGCAAGAGTCGGAAGTCAATCAATTTGCGACCTTGCGACCTAGTGACCTTAAGGTCGCAAGGTCGCAAAGTCGCAAAATGAAGTTTTAAAGAAATTAGCGACTCAACGACCTTTGCGACCCAGCGACCTTAAGGTCGCGAGGTCGCAAGGTCGCAAACTTGCAACTTGCGACCTCATTAAGTATTCGCACGTGCGACCTTTTTATATAAGGTCGGGTCGCTGGGTCGCATTTGTGACTCTCAGCGAAAACCGTGGAATTGCTCTGACAGGTCGACTGGCGCGTTTTCTTCCGGGTAAGTTGCCTTTTCCTCCCTATGTTTCCCTCTTAAGCATTCCTTGCCATTATTGAGCCTCCCCACGGTCTTATTTATTTGCTGGAAAGGATGAAGAATTTTTCTTTTGAGTTTCACCGTTGTTTTGTTTCCCACAAACCCCAAGGTCACCCGTCTCTTACCTATTTCCTCATGGCTGTGCCTTATGGTCAGTTTAGGCCCTTTCAAACCGCATACTTTTCCCGTTAGGGAAAGATTGGCCGTGAAGTCGCGCGCGCGCGAAACCCTCCGGCAGGCGCAAGTGCGACCTGCGACCTAGCGACCAGGTTGCAAGGTCGCAAGGTCGCAAAACTCCTACTCAGCGACTCTGCGACCCTGCGACCTAGTCGCAAGGTCGCGAGGTCGCGTGTCAGTCCTTTTGTGGATTAGCGACCCAGCGACTCCCAGTGAACAGTCAATTTACCTTTGCATGTGTAGACTCTATTTAGCCATTATCATCATGTCTTTCTTATCCTGGGATTCTGTCTTGAATGCAGCAGGTGAATCCAGAGCAGACACAGTACCGGTCCTCTCCGACTCAAGCAATATGGCACCCCGGGTATCCCGAAGGAGAAGCAGGCAGGTGGTGGAGGAAGAGTCAGACACAGACATACAAACATCTCCGCCGCCAATATACAGAGACACCCTTTGCACCTTCGCAAAGGAGGATAGCCTTAGGTGGTATGAAGTATACCGTGAGTTCGCCATGCCAGAAGAGGAGTTCCCAAAAGATCTCCCGGACCGTGAAGTATACCTGAAAGTCAAAAAATCCAAATTGCACCTAGCTGGGTCACATCCCGCCATCTTTCCGTGCCCAGAGATGTTGGACTGGATCATACAGAAAACGGATCCAAAAAGCTTCGCAATCCGAGATAGTGCAGGAAAAGCTTTCGCAACATTGGAGAGTTCAAGAGCACAGGTCTACTACTCGCTACCCAAACCAGAGGTGAACTTCACCCCAATATGGTTTGCTGCAAATGAAGTGCCGATGGTTGATACAATTAGAAAATGGTGGGCAGAACCAGACAAATTTAAGATCAAAAAGGACCAGGAGTATCCAGTGGCCAGTCTGAGGAAGGTGTATAAGTTAGTGGCCACCATGCTGTGCAGAATATATGGGCGTTCGGACGCCACCACCTTCAACGGAACATGGGCAACCATCATGGAACACGTAACAGTACACGGCACTCGGTTCAATTGGGCTGGTATATTAATGGGCTCCATGCACACAAATTTGGCTTCAGCTTTAGCCCCAGATGAGGGAGTGCCATCGGAATTCTACATGGCTTCGTATCTATTAGATGTTGTCTGTGCCCAGATGCATGTTGAGGGATGGCCACATAACTGGGACCCCGAACAGACCCAGGCAATACATTTGCAGACCAAGGTATTCTGGGAATCCAGGTACAAGTCAGACATCGAACAAATCTCTCATATATTCATTTCCGCCCTATACGGGAAACTATTTGGTCAAGACACCCCCTGCATGTCTTGGCGAGCAATGGAGACACTAGGTCAGGTGGCACACTGGTTCCCATTCGCCGAATTCACAATCATCCGAGTATTTGGCTCGTTTAAAGCACCACATGCTCTACCTAAGTTTATTACCGATAAGGTGCTCATGCAGGAGGTATGTTTCCAGATGACCTCGGGCTTCTCTAACTTCCTTTCCAAAGGGAAGAAGAAACCTTGGCCCGCTCTACCTCTCACCATTGGTGCTTATACAGTCAAGGACTCCAGAGAAGTAGGGCGTGAAGGGGAAGAGGTGAAAAGTTATCACTTCAGAAATCTGGATTTCCGAACTTACGACCCAGTCAGGATAGTTCCTGAACATTGTAAAAGGGCCAATTTTAGATGGAGTTATCAGCATGTCGAGCGCCCGGCAGAAGACGAGAAAAGAAACTGGTATAACGCAAACAGGCATCTCGCTCTAGGAATCGACTCTGACCGAGAAGAAGAAGAGCACCAGAATTTAGGAGAAAGAAGCCAGAAGCTTGGAGGCTGTTCTTCCTCCAAAGATAAAAGAACACAGACCGGTACGGGGCCTGACACCGCAGATCAGCAAAGGGAAGCAGAAGCCCAAGCCAAGAAGGAAGAGGAAAAGAAAATGAAGGAGGATGAAGAGAAACGTAAGAAAGATACCAGGACAGAGCGAAAAAAGAAAAAGGAAGAGGAAAAGGAAAGACAGGAGAAGGAGGCACAGGCGGCGGCAGAAAAGGCACTAAAAGAAGAACTCGACAAAGTCGATCATCAGAAAAAGGCAGAACAAGCCGCCGCGGCAGAGAGAAAGAGAAAAGAGGAAAAGGAAGCAGAGGTAGAGGCAGAACGCCGGAAGAAAGAAGTACACGACAAGGCGGAAGCAGAGCGCCGACAAAAGGAGAAAGAAAAGGGTCAAACGCAGGATGAAGAGGACGAGCTAATAGATGACATTGATCTATCTCCCCTGGATATCCCTGCAGGTGGCGCGAAAAGTACCCTCAATGTTGATGACTTTCCCAGGGAGCAATAAGAAGAAGTCTTCAACTTGACCAGATTGACATTTGACCAATTCTCTTTCAAGATACGGCAAGAGAAAAGGAAATCCTTAGCGCAAGGCCATCCCGCCATCTCTACGGTCGCCACCGGAAAGGACATAGTCCCAGACACAAGGACTAATCCTGTTATGATAGCGTCAGCAGGCACCGCTTTTGCCGCAGCCACAGAGGAAAATGTCACTAGGATGAGCAGGGAAATTATTTCTTTACAGAACAGGCTAAAAGCGGCAGAGCAGGAGAAATCAAGGCTAGAAAATGAGATGCTCCAGCTCCAGGGTAGGCCCGCCCAAGTGAATGAGGTCCCACTAGCAGTCAGGAAAGAATGTGATGTGTTGGAGATGACAATGAGGCAAGTATACCAGGAAATGCTCACCCTGAAACAAACAGTGGCCCCATTGGCAGGGGCACGAGAAGAAACCAGGCAGAAACACGAACAGCTCAGGGAAGCCTCGGTAGCCTTGGACAAAATGATGAACTGGACAGCGCAGTATCAGCAAGCTCCCGAACATGTGCCTCGGAAGGATTGGAGTCATACGCAAGAAGCCAAAGTACAAATTCGGATGAGTATGCAATCCAAAGACAAGCTGTCCAAAGATCTGGACAAAGTGGTGTCTGCGTATAATCACCTAATCAGTGGTATTGACTCCATGAACGCTCTCCATCACATTTCATCATTAGGGGCACTAAATGAAACTAAAGACTGGGAGCAGGTAGAGCAGGAAATTCAGTCTTTTCTACAGCCCGTAAGACAAGCTGCTGCCGCACCAGAATTCGAGGCATCACAAGAGAACCTGAATCGGTTGCTTGTCACTCCAGTGCAAATCTATACCAAGCTTGCTTCCCTCTCAATGCTGATCTCTCAGAAGAAGGAGACTCTGGTGCCGAATGCCCTAGAATGTACGCATCGAATAAAAGAGGAAAGCCCTCTTGTCGCGCCTATAACAGCAGATTACCAGACTTGGCGAGATTTCCTCAAGGGCAAGAAAGTCAACGTTCCAGAAACCTCAATCGCGCGACCACCTCCATAGTTCAACCGCTGGGTCGTAGGTCGCACTTGCGACCAGGTCGCAGGTCGCAATTTTGGCAAACGGGAAGCTGAACCATCGGAAGGCCATAAGTGCGTCTGTTGAATCTATAAATACCCCTGTGGGGAACATTGTAAGGGCTGCTCTTTTTTGGACTGAAAGGCATTATTGCATTGTAACTGAAGAAGCATACTCTTGATATATGAAATACAATACATGTTAAAACCCCTTTGATTGGATGATGTGTTTGGCTGTGACAACATTGTGTGTATTCTGCGTACAGTTTCAGAATATCTTCTGATTAATGAATCTGTGTTATTAATAGTATCATTCATGCACCATAGCTATCTGTGATTGTGTTGATGATGCTCAAGTTTATTATTTGCTTCATGATGAATGTTAATGAACTGTTTTATTAGCATTTCGTTATATCCTTCGGAGAGTTAGGGGATATTCTTGCCACAAAGAACTATTTCTTTGGCGGTCAGATTATCCTGCATGCATACCTCATAGATGTGTTGCTAACGACACTTCCTGAGTGTATGCATTCTGTCTATCACCTTGCTACGCACAGTGTCATATATTGGTTTTATACATCAGTCATGTATTCTGTATCGTGTGAATGAGTGTATGTTTGCAATTTTAATCAGGTTGCTCGAAACCGAAGAGATAGTCATTTAAGTGGTAGCCGGACCCACACCCCGGACGGGATCCCTACTCCAAACGGTTCAAAGTCTAATTGGGACTTTCTACCGGGGAGATCCCCTACTGTTGGCCGGACATATTTTTCCGTCAACGAGAGATTCAGGATCTAAATTTATGAATTAGTTATCTTAAGTCTTGTATAAATAGGAGTGTATTCTCCTCTCAAAAAGTGTGAAAAGTTTGGGACCTATGATCATGCTTCAATGTATAGTTCTGGATGTTAAGGATTGACACTATGTTATAATTGATGTAATGAATACCATTGTAGATCACTTTGATATGGTTGGTGTTTGATCAAAAGTTTTCTCAACTTTCCACCTCTCATGCACTTTAGAATGGCCACCTAATGAGTATGAGATGCATTTTAATGTTTCATTTTTTTAATATAGATTAGTTTCTTTTATTATTCATTTTAAGTCTTTCCATTAGATGCATTGTTTACATTCTTTTATGCCCATTCCATTTGTGTTCTTTTGCATGTGAAGCATTATTACTTTCATGTCATAGACTCATTGCTTTTCAATTTGTTTTCTTTTAGATTCATAGATAGTCATGAATGATTCTAATTTGACAATGCACACATCAGTAATTTAAATTTATCTTTCACTACTTTGGAATAGTTTTCCTTTAAATTTCATAGATTAAGAATTCAATGCTTTCTTAGTATAGGATTTGTTGCTTTCTAGATTAAATTTACTTTCAATTATTTACTTCCTAGTCATTAGAATAGATTTACTTTCCTCTTGATAAGATAGATTTACTCTCTTGTTGATAAAAATAGATTTACTTTCATGTCATTAGAATAGATTTATTTTCATGTCAATAGATTAAGTTTACTTTCATGTAAATTTTCATTTTAATTTCATATATTAAAATATTTATTTCCAAGTTATCAATTTGAGACTTTTGAAAAAGAAAGTGTGTGCATACTCATCTTAGAAATTTTTCATGAATATGTTTTATTTCAATCTTGGATTTTTTTTCAATGGAGTAGAATTTCTTAGCATATATTGTGCAAGTATAGTTCACAAGTTCACGAACCCTGGGTTTGACAATTTAATGAAAAGTAATTTAACTAACAATTAAATTACCCAACAATGTGCAAAGGCTGAAAATGAGCACAATAAATATTAGGTAATATGATGAAATAGTATGGTAAAGAAAAATGATAAGAATATATATTTCCCAGTTAAGATACAAGGCAATGTTTTTGGAAGAGGAAGGAGGGGATTAATAGTGGTGGTGGAAATATCCACTAAAAATAAGATTCTTTCTTTGGTTATCTATTGGAAATAACATCTTGAATTAGGACAAGTTTTAAAAGGGAACTTGGCGTGGGTTGGGAATGAGCATTATTTTTAAAGACAATGGCAAGACTATATATCACTTGTTGGAAGAATTCATTTTTACAAAAGTAGTTTGGAAGGAAGCTTTAAAGATGGCAGGTGAAAGAGAAAAATGGAAAGGAAGGTATATAGTTGATTGCTTGGACATATGGTTCAAGGATAAATTAGTCAATGAACATAAGGCCTTACCATGTATAGTACTTTACACTCTTTGGTTGAAAAGGAATGAAATTATTTTCCAAAACAATGATGTGCTACCTATCCAAGTCACATATTCTCTAAAGTTGGTTGTAAACCCAACATTAATAAAACATATGCATGGGGATAATTTGAGGGGGCATGTGAAGGGGAACACGAGATAAGTGAGTCATAAGGTGTTATTTTTATAATTAAAAACCATAAAGTTTGTTTTAAAGCAACATTGAATGCATGAAAAAATAATCGAGCAAAATTGAATGCACTTTGAATATTAATAAGGCTAGGAGTCGAATGAATAGTATATCAAATGTGGATAATAAGAAATTCCAAGATAGTCATAAATTTTATGAAAGCATTTAACTTTATCTTTTATGATCGCAAAAATCACATTATATGAAAGCAATTTTATATAAGCAAAAAAACTTCGAATTCGTTGTTTTCCAAACAATAGAGCATTGTAATTGCTCTGTATCCACTTTCTTAACTTTTTCCAAATAAGATGATAAAAAGTGCATTTCTTGGAGGGAACTTTGGCTTTCGGTGGCATCTGTGACCCGTACTTTGAAGCAAAGGCTGTAGTGAATGGGTTAAGAAGTGGTTATGGGGGATGAGTCAGCCAACATTAAAAACCAAATGGAAGATGTGGTAGATTACTCAAATGACCCTAGTGATATGGTTCCAATATTGTTGGACTAAGAACCTCGTACAAGTGGTGTTCCATTTTTGCATACAAATGGCATGGCAATAGGAGGATACCCAGCAGTGCAACAACTTCAGAATGCAGTTCGAATGGAGGTTCCCAACGAGGTTCACCTAGGATTTTTGCAAGAGGGGAGCCAAAAGTTCAACAATCAGTGACCTTTTAGAATTAAAAAAGGAATGACAATATGGTAAACAAGGGTTTACAAAAATATGGAGCCATTTATACTGCTCAATTTTTGGATATTCCCCTCACATTTTGTTGGACCCATTATCATTCACACCTGAGACACATGTGGAAAAACTTTACCTCTTTTTTTTAGAGTTGCTTGTTGACGAAAAAGGAAAAGGAGAAGATAACAGGGTTTTGTCCGACATCCAAATACCTCCATCTGATCCAGTGTACGTTTCTTCCCTCATTTATGGTAGGATTTAAGAGGGTACAAGCCCTAGCTAGCTAGAAGCATCAAAGCATAGAGTAGTTGTAACTGGTCCTACAAGCAGTGCGGAAAAAACCCTAGGGGAGCTAGTTTCTTCATAGGGTCTACCTAACTCAAGAAAAAAGACAAAGAAAGGAAAGGCCTCTAAAACAAAAGAGACGAACAAAAATTTGGTTTTAGGAGTGGATGTGCTATTATATGAGGTTATGGCCATGATAGAGCGGTTGGTGGTAGGAAGGGCCAGAGGAAAGAAATTCTCTCAGGATTTCATAAGAATGTGAGCAGAAAAAGAATGGGGAAGAGTTGTGGATGAAAACCCAAAGGTGAGTATACTTTCCCATGGTTGGTTCATGTTTGAGTTTATGATGGCCGATGCGGTGATCTAGATGCTTAGTGAAAATTGAAGTGTCAAATCCACCCCAATAGTTCTGAAGTGGTGGCACCTTATGTTTGATGAGTTTCGAGAAAATATCGATTTGGTCCATGTTTGGGTGAGGATGTTTGGGCTTCTTCCTTAGCTATGGATGTTGAATGTTTTCAAAAGAATTGGTAATAAATTGGGCAACTACATTGAGGATGATATGTCCTTTCTGGTGAATTATAGCGAATTTGAATCCAAAAGAAGGTTTTCTAGTGAATTTGAATCCAAAATAAGGTTTTCTGGATGAATTGAACATCAAATTCAGAGGATATTTACATTGTTTGTTTTTGGATCATCTTTAGATGATATTCACGCTGTATAATTTCTTGGACCTTTCTTCCGAGTAACTGCTCTTCCTCGCATCTGGTTAATAATTTGATTCATTCATTAAGATCTATAGATATGGCTTTTGGGTTTATGGCACATGATGTAAATGCATTAATGGATTCCTCTCCCACTCCCTCTATAGCTATGGTCTCTTGCATGCTTCCCTTATTCACAACTTGCTTCTCTTACCCTAAGATTGCAACCTCAGTGGAAAATGCATATCCTTCAATTCCTTCTTCAGCCTATAAAATGTGATCCAAGAATGGAAAGGGAGAGGCTCTAGGATGTGTTGGTGGTTTGGGTAAACTCTCTCTACTGGGGGAAGAATCTAGGGTAGGAGATCATATATGACGAGGGAATATCACAAAGCAAACCAACATGTGGCAGTCGGGAATAAAAAGTTTATTGTTGGGGATCATAGAGTTGTAAGACCTCGAACAAGTGTTAACATGATTTTTCTATCATTTAATTACAGGGGCCTAGCCAACTCGTATAAAAATATGGCTTTCAAAATACTGGTAAATTATCCTAAATTGGATGTGTTGTAACTACGATGATGTTTCATTTACAACCTCCTAGAAAATATTAATGTATATACCCTTTTGGATGAATTTCATTAAGGTTCGAAATTTAGCTTGTGTTTTCCATGTCTAAAGTCAAATTATTTAGTTATAAGTTTGTCACATGGTTAAATGGGTCGATAAATTATATTAAAATTATATGTATAGACCCTCATTCGTGCACTTAAGCCAGGGATTAATCCTTGCAAAACACTAATTCTCGGATGTTGAGATAAAATTCTCATTGGAAATTCCTTTTCCACTTGAAGCCATCCAACACTTAGGTCGAGTCCAATTCAATGCTCGATATTTATTCGGTTCACAGTGTGCATGGAGGTTAATTCTCTTTTTTCCACCCGAAATTATCACATGATCATTGAGCCTCTAATATAATGGTCGATATTGATTCGGATTTTAACTTGCATGGACATCAACATCCCTTCCTCCAACAGAAACAATTCGACGAATGACAATACAATAGATCGATGGTTAACGATCACTTCGGGCCGCAATAAGCATGCTCTTTAATTATCTCTTCTCTGCCTAATACTTTGTACAATTGGAACTGATTTAGGCATATAGTTTCATTAAAATTTAGTACCATCACATTTAAAACTAGTTAATAACAAAGGTGGTGGTGTGATTGCTCGTAAATGCATTGCATGCGCGGTTTAATTAGGATGTTAAAGATTGATAATTCCATAGTTTTTACTATTTTTCCTCGATTAAAATTTGTTTCTACTTATTCTCCAAAAATTTAACATCACTTTGTGGGATTTGGACAAATGTGGGAACCTGGTAAGTACCCACGATCTAGCTCTTGCATGTTGACATTGTTACTAATTCCTACCTTTCATCTATTAAGAAGAAATGACCCAAAATTTTGCACAAAATGCCCTTCTTGATCCTTTACCTCATGTTAGAGATACCCAAGTCCTTAATACTAAAATTTATACACTTAGGAAGGCTTTAGGTACTAGTGTTATCCATTCTTTGCATGAATGTCTGAAAAATATGAGGTTCTTATGGGAAACCTTACCAGTTGTGCACTTCAACCTAGATTCGATTATGTTATTGGTTAGTAATTGAACCACGATACAAAAAACATCTTATGTATCGTTAATAACAAAGTTTTTCTTGAAGTCTCCCAAGTATCCCTGGGAAAATGATAAATTTACCCACATTCGTCAAGGCCTTCTCTTATAAAGAGTTGATTGAGTTGTTTCTTATATGGCATGATGAAGAGAGATCAAAATTTTTTACCGGGATTACCTAAGAACCTTGGTGAGGTCTATGAAGATATCTTACACGTCTCAACTAGTTCTCCTAAACCATTGTATCAGACATTAGCCTCCCTCTTGGAAGTTATTCAAGGGTATTCTGATGATTCTAAGGTTGATGATCCCATGCTTGTCGTTATGAGAGAAGTATTGAAATACACTAATTAAATTCCAATAATTTTCCCAGGGTACTTGGCCACAAATATCTATGTGGATTTAACCATATCACATAGCTATAGAATTCTTAGATATTGCATGTATTTAATGCATTTATTTTTGTTCAATTGTCCTGAATACTTCATTAGCATCAAATTAATAGATACCAATAAGGATGAGACAAGGAAAGAGAGAGAGAGATATATTGTTGGTAGCTATTATTGTATCCAGGAAGGGTCCTTGGAAGCTATAATAATTTTATAGATCAATTTTCCTTTTATTTATAGGTCAAGATGTGGCAGAATGCTCCTAATAGGATTTCATGAGAAGCCATAATAATTTCATACCTTACAAAAGAAAATGGTATTGTACAATGGTTTCCTTTTCCTAATTATCTAGTCATATGAGCTTACGGATTTGAAGGAGAACCCTATTGCTTACCTAGTTTTATTACCCCCAGTTATTTGTCTTGGAACTTGGCATACAAAAATTGCATTTAGATGAATTTAATTTTACTTGAAAAAATAAGAAAGCAATGATTGTGACACCTTACACTATAGGTCAATAACTTATCAGACACAAATCTTCCCTAGAAAGCATAGAAAATGAATTATTGGCCTTAGGTCTTGATAAATATATATGTTGTCATTTCAACCCTTTACAAATTATATCACATGAAAGGAAATAAGTTCCAACATATGCTCATGATTTGAAGCCTAAACTTGAAAATTTAGCTAACATTGGTTGTTCACCTCAAAATGATATGAGTCTAGTTGTAATTTGTATGAAAATGTAATTAGTTTCGGTCTTCATAATTTTAATTGTACTCGTGTCATTATGTATATCAAATTTTACAAGAAAAATGAGAAATACAAATAGTATTTTAAGCATGGGTTTCATACTCCATTTTATTGGTCAACTAATTAAAGCGTGCATTTCATGCTCTTAGGGTTTCTCAAGTCAAAAGAATATTTTTTTCTTGAGTCAAAAGAGCGTTTATCATTTGTATAAGACCCTATTGGGAAAGTTGTAACATGAAAAATATATTATTTTGAGTCTAGAATGTCAATGTGAGCCTCCAAGCATAAGTCGGCACTACTTGTGATAAATCGGCCTAGAAAGGGATATTCGAACCCATATATATATATATATATATATATATTATATATATATATATATATGTGTGTGTGTGTGTGTGTGTGTGTGTGTGTGTGTGTATATATGTATATGTATATGTATATGTATATGTATATGTATATATATGTATCCGTATATGTATATGTATGTACATATCTACATATATACATATATATATATATATATATATATATATATATGACTCATTTGGACACACACTTCTACAGTCCAATCCCTTGAAGAAAAAGGAGTGAAATCGAGTAGAAGAACAAGGAAATAATTTGGAATTAAAGGAGGAAGAAACAAAATTCAAAAGATAAATAAATATTCCCTAGAAAAGTCCACACATGCGCAAAAATTGAGTTGGAGGGAGGTCGAAGTTGCAGGTCTATTGTAGAGGGCTAAAGTTTTGAAGTAGAAGGTCAAAATTATGAAGTAGAGCATAATGGAAGAAGTTTGATCTTTTTTAACTTGACTTGTTTGGAAAGGATTCCTTGGAGGGCTGACTCGGTGCTTGGAGGAGGTCTTGGTCTAGAATTTTGGGTCTTGGATTTCTCATTTGAGTTGATTTTATAAGAAGAGAAGAAGTTCTTTTGGTTTTCCCATTTGGAAGGGTTTTTCCTTGGCTTGGGGCCTAATTCTTATGTCTATTGTCTTTATTTTTTTTCTCTTGATAATTGTTTGATGAAAAGATCTAATAAAGAAGAATAAGAAGCTAACTAAGTTCAAAAATAATTATTAAGGATAAGGAGTATTGAATTAATGGTTTCCCTACTATATTATCCAACAAAATGCAAGTAAATAAAGTGGTTATGGTAGATCCAGATTATGTAAAAAGGGGCCCTACTGAAAAAGTTTCACTTTTGACCATTCATGGAGAGGGGTGGATAGTTGAGGCCAAAACAGTTACCACAAATGATCAACCACAAAGTAATCCTATAAAGATGAAGTTAAGTGATATAAGTTCTGACGATGTTACTGGTGATGATAAAGAGGTGATTATGTTTCAGAAATCCAATGAAGACCTACTAAATCAATTGGAAGGTACTCTGGAGAAGGCCAAACCGAAAGATTCAGGAAAGAAACCTCTATCAGTTGGAAATATCTCCATTACTGAGAAACTTGTAAAGGACATAAACAAAGAACTAATGTTATTCCCTAGAGAGATTACAATGACAAATGACATATTAATGAAAGAAATAATTTCATAATTGAGACTAAGGTTATCATCCAAAACTGATTTGGATAACAATATGTTTAATCTAATTATTTTGCAATGAGGAACAAATACAAATGCTCAATTGCTTGGTTCCAAAGTCACTTATGTCAACATCAATTTGGCTAAAATACATGATGTTCATACAGTTGATTGGAATAGGAAAACGGGAAAAGAAGTTGTTGGATGTTGCAGATAGAAATAACAATATATCAAAAAAAAATCTAAAGTGTAGGGAAAAATTAAATATGCCACAATTATGGTTAAAATCGAAGTCAACCAGATAATCATACAATTAGGTATGCAAAAGGATGGTTTAGTAACCAAGAAAGCCTTGGAATATAAATATAAAGAAATCAAGGGTTTAAAGTTAGGGCAAAAGAACCCAAATTGCAATGTAAATAGGCTAGTAGAACACTTCCAACAAAATGTGGAGAAAAAAATTAATTTTCAAGAAATGAATAAGTCATTGAAATTGCAAGGTGACCAGTGCCCTTCATGCCCTTCATAGACATTCTCCTCTTTAGAAACCTAGATGGATCCTTATCCCACCAAGTTTATATGAAAAAGATTCACACTGAGCAATATCTCCATGCAACCTCCCACCATCATCCTACCCAAAAACTTGGAGTCCTAAACACCTTAGCAACCGGAGCTATAAGAATTTTTGACAACGAACATTTGGAATCTGAAAAAACACATCTTATGGAGGTGTTTTCAAGAAATGGGTATAATAAACATCAATTTATCAAGGCCTTCTGCGATGCTAACAAACCTAAGAATAAAAATAACAATAACAATAAAAGCAATGATAACTTTATTGGGAAGGTTAGCTTACCTTATGTCCTAGGGATCACGGATAGGATTTCCAATATTTTAAGGAAAAATAACATTTATGCCACTTTCAAATTGAGGAACACTATTCGCAACAACCTTAAGTTTGTTAAAGATCCCCTTGACCCTAATTTCCAAAAAGGTGTGTATCTCATCCCTTGCTCATGTGGCAAACCATACATTGGGGAAACATGATGTTCCATTAAAACGAGGATCAAGGAACAATCTGCTGACATAAAACATAATAGGTCTAAAACCTTTGCCCTAGTTGAGCATTCAAACAACATCAAACATCATCTGCATTGAAAACTCCCGCATCATAGCCAAAATTGACCATTATTTTCACAAGAAATTCAGAGAGGTCCTAGAAATCAATAAACATCCAAACAACCTCAAACGTGACGATGGGTGGAACATCAGTGAGAATTGGATTCGCAAATTAACTTCAAGGATAACCCCCTCTCAACACTAAAAAATTTATCGTTAAGGTGTTCATTTTTAATAATAATAATTCAACATTAATGTACTTTTCTTAATACAACCTAAATTCACTTAATTAGTTTCAAACCTCATTAATCTATTCCATTAAAAAACAAACCTTAAACCAAAACATTAAATCCTTTAATAATATATATATATATATATAATTTAATTATTATAATTTCAATTCATTCTATTTAATTTCATACCTCATAAATAATAACAAAGACTTAATATAAAACTATACTTTATAAATTAATCTATACCAATAATAAATAGCAATTATAAACAATTTGAATTTAAAATTATCATATAAATATATATCCTTACTTTATAAATCAATCTAAATTAAATAGAAATTGTAAATAATTTAAATTAAAATTAAAACATATATACAAATCATTAAAAAAAACGCATATAACTTAACACTATATAAATTTATTTATTTTAAGATTTGAAATTATTAATAATTTGAAATATATATAATTCATAAAATAAAACTTATATAACTTAAACCTGTCACCTCATTCTTTTCCATCCAAACCCTTTCCTATTTATTCAACATCTCTTAAATCATTTTTTCACACTTTTCTATTTTGATAATGAATCTTGGTAGATGGTTCGAAACGCCAATAATATAAAAAGACTTTTAATGAATAATTAAAAGTAGATTCTTCTAGAAAGGTAGGTTCTGAAAAAATAAATAAATAAATAAAAATAAAAATTTTGAAGTTATTTGAAGCCAATGTAGATGAGCTAGAAAAGGAATTAATTGAAAGGGACCTAGAGTAATAAGTGTTATAAAAAGGATAGAAAGACCATATTTAATAGAAGAATGAGATTATTGAAGCCATGAGGACCATTGCAATGGATAAAGACAAGGAAATTTAGTCCTTACAAAAATTTCTATCAAAATTCGCATTCAAGAAAGAAACATTGACCGAGGCAAAGGACAAAGTTTGGATCACGATTGACGAAAATATTTCTCAGTTAATGCCATATGTGAATTTTATTGTTGATTGTGAAAAAACAATAATCCTAAATCTAAACATTGATATTAAGAAGACGACCCCTAGCATTGAGGAAAGGTTGAAGGAAGTAGATGTAGTCATGGATATTTTTAGCTCTTTAACTAATCTGGAGTTGCAAGCTCTCACTTTTCCTGACAGACATGAGTGTATTCTAACCCTTCTATCAGTCAAAGAAGCTAAAAATAAAATTCAAGAAACAGATGATAAAATTTATAAGACTCGGAAAATTATCGAGAAGTTTAAGACAAAATGGAATTACATACAAAGATTTGGTCTCCCATCACCCTAGACCAACACAGGCAGGGCCATCTTGAAACAAGTCTTTAAAGGTGAAATGGACAAAGTAAAACAAAGCTTCAAAATTTTCCCATATAACAAAGAAGGGGCCATCACCAATCAAGAAATCGCTGCTTCTTTTTTCAAAGAATTCAGTGTTTTGGTGCTCCTAGACAAAATGACACAACAATTTCCAACTACAAAGTATTGGATCAGATTCAAACTTGTTATTGTTGCAACAAAGCTTAAAAATGTGTCATGGATACAAAATATGGACTGGGAGAAATATATGAGTTTTAATAATTGGATTTGAATGATATTCTCTGCTTGCTTCAACTCTACATACTATTACTCCAATCCACCACTATAATACATTGTTGAAATGTCGAAGACTGAGACACTGAAGCAACAACCATTTTTCATAACCCAAAGAAAGAATATAATTTTACTTATATCAGAGTTTTCAGGAGTTTTTCTCCCTCTCATGTTTTTCCCTACTATGTTCCAGATAAACTCTTGGCTAGAGAAATTACATATCAAACACTTTTAAATGGTATAACTAAGCAGGTCAGGGATTCTAAGAAATCCATTTGGCCTACATTTACATTGCAGTGTGGTACCTTCGCTCTATGTGATGTAGGTCATACATCGAAGGAAATTCAAAACATTACTTTTTTGAATTTGGCTTTAATGCTAGGGAGACAGTATGATCCTAATAATGTGGTCCAAAATTTTACCACTGCTCTTAAAGTTAGATCTTTTATGCCTGAAAAGGATGTTTTTGATGATTTATTTGAAGGAACAGAGAAATTTACAGATGTATTAAAAATGGCATCCAATAAGCTTAGTGTAGCAGACCTTAAAGCTTTTCATGAATACAGAAACAAGAGGTTGGAAACAGTCCTATTGGACTTGTTACTAATTGAAGAAATCAGAGAACCAACCCCTAGTATCAGTTTAGATGATGAAGCAAAAGATATGTCAGAGGATGAGTCATAGAAAAAATCAATTCAAGATTCAGAGCATTCACAACACAAGTCTCAAAGTTCAGATCATTTTGATAATGAATCTAAAAGTAAAAATGAGAGCCCTGATAAGATAATTGAAAAGTAATCAAAGGAATTGATATACATACTGAGGAAAGAACTGGTGAAGCTGAATTATTAAAAGCATTTTCAAAAGAACTTCAGCAAGTTCAAACTACACCTGAGCAGACAGTGAAATCTCAAGTAAAGCATTTGAGCACAGAATGGAAAAATTTTACTCAAGAACTGCAGACACCACCTAATCCTAATCCATAAGGATCAACAAGTTTTCAAACTCCTGAGAAAACTTAGAATTTAGTAGAAACAACAGTGGCACTTCAGCAAAATGAACCATTCCAAGAATGTGAGATCATCCCAACCTACCTAATAAATCATTTTAAATATTGAGTGAAATACTTCCATCGGGACGTTTTCATGCATTCAAGTCACATGTTAGGATGGAAGAGGAGAAAAGAAGAAGAAAGTCAGGGAAACAAGACACCCTCAATAACGTGCCAAGATATGTCTAGCATACTTTGGTTAATCAAACAAACATCTACGAACCTATCACACTACAGGAGAAGCTACTCTTTCTTCTCAACAGAGAGAAGATAGAGTCGAAGAGCCGGAAATCCAACCGGAACAAGAAAATCATAATGCCAATAAACAAGTTGAGATGAAAATGGCACAATTCGAGAATGAATTTAAAGATTATGTCAAACATCAAGTACAAATCTTTGAGAAGGATACGCGTATAGAGGTAGTAAATGGATAAGCTTAAAATCCAACCTCAAACATAACAGCTCATAAAAGAGGCACTTGAATGGAATACAAATTTGGAAATAGCAAAGATGAGGACTTTTTGCCGCAAATCTTCAAATGAACAAATTCATACCGTGAAACAAGTAAAATCTTTTTTTTTTTTCTGAATATGGCTACTTCTATATTGATATTGATACAAAAATAGTGTTACATGGAGGCCGTGGCCTCAAGATTGCCAGCCTAGTACTGAGGCATGCTAGCTTTACCAGCAGGTAATTTATCAACATTACAGTTAAGAGAGAGACCATGAAAGCTTCGAAGAGCTGCAAGACTGTCTGTTCCTATCAAATGACTTACAACTGTAACTGAAACCGTAGCAAGAACAGACCTGGACAAAAAAACTCCTGTGGAGTAGACCAGAATAGCTAAATGTTTACAATTTCTAGCCATAGCAAAAGCAAAAAGGACCATTCTGGAACCAGTAATTAGAGCAAGATACTGGACAAAAACCTGAGTGTAACTCCCACGCAGGGGAGACCGACCATAAAACAGGACTGAGACACAGAGAACAGTAGCATTATTAGTCATAAACATGAGACTGTAGGAAAGCACCTGAAAGCCGCTGAAAACCAAAACACCGTCGCACCCAAATGGAACCAGCTTACTGAGCGGAGGAAGGGTCTTCCTCGACAATGAGGCAGGCATATTTATACGGGTCCTCGTCATCAGAAGGGGGACCGCTATTGCGTTCAGGACCGCCTACAGTGGGAGCCGAAGGACCAGCCGAAGCGCCCAGATTGGCCTCAATGCCCGAAGAAGCCAGCTTCCCAATTTCCGCCTGGGGCACGCTGAGCTCTGTCTCCATGAGAGGCTCCCGAGCAGCAACAGTGGTGGCACGAGCCTGGACCGAAGAAACCGGAACAGTGGGAGCTGCACGAAGGTCGATGGTCACAGTGGCGAGGAGGGAAGAATTATCAATGCTGCAGGGGAAGTGAAAACGGGCGTGATGAGAATTTGCCCTGGAAGACAAACGGAAATGCCCCGCAGAATTGAAGCGATTCCGACCCCTCCCACGCCCTCTGCGCGGTGCTGGAAGACGAACAGGACCAAACTCGGATGAATAAGACGAGGAATCAGAGTTAGAGGGGGAGGAACGATTAATGGCGCGCCCCTGGACTCCCCCTCTCCTGCAGGGCATTCTTGGGCAGAGGCGAGGCATAGTATGATGAGCAGCAAGTATAATGGGGGCGGGATGAGCTGGTGGGCAATCAAATACAGTGACAGACGGACGCGGAAGTGTGCAGGAGGCACAATTGGAAATGTGAATGCCGGGCAGAAGCTCCATACAACAGTTTAACACACAGCGCTTGCCATTACTAGTGCGAGAGCTGCGCTCAACCGCAGCAGGAAGACAACAAACGCTGAGGGGAGGAATCAACATTGAATTTCCAGAATTCTCCATCGCGGAAGAATGAATACGCCGGTTTCGGGGAGAGAGCTCCCAAGTATATGCATTGAATGGCCTGACTGCAGCATTAAAGGCCTTGATCATGCGAGGATGGGTGGCGGTGGTGGTAAGCCACGCGCCAACCCACATGACCAACATGACCCCATGTGCAAAACACAACCGCTACCACCCGCATCCGGAAAACAAGAAATCTAGACTCCACAAGTGGAAAATAGAAGATTGGAATGTGAAAAGATTCGCAAGAAAATTTATGAATTCATTTTATGGCAAGAATCTAACAAAGGGAAGGAGGTTGATCTCCCGAAAGTTGACAAATTTCATAAAGATACTTTATTTAAAGACTAGGAGATGCAATTGAGACAAGTAAAGAAAGCAACGTCAAAGGCATCAAACTTAGCAAATGAGATCATTGAGACTGTCAATGGATAGCTTCAGAATTCTAAGCTTATTAAAAAATATACAGCCAAAGCGATCCTAGAGGTCAAACTATTGGAGACAAAATGGAAAGAAAGCATCGAGACACAGGCAGAATCCATCAAGCAGATAACAAAATTAGATCAAGAAAATTATTGGAACTTCTTGATCAAACCACATCATTAGTGCATGACTCTACAATCTTTAAACAATTCCACTAGAAAAGCATTTTCAACACTCTCAAATGTCGTGTTTAAAGGCCAGGTCAGATCTGGGATCACGCAGCCAACTTAGTTGAAGCCGATGATGGATATCTACCAGCTCAGAGATCAAATGACGAAAGAAGATCTACCCACCTAAGCAATCTTGTTATATTTATTTCTAGATTGTAGTTTAGTTTACTTATTATGAGGAAGGTTGTTTGAAACCTCCTCAATTTTTTATGTAATAATCCATTTTTGACATATTTAGTTTAGTATTTAAACCCTTCTCATGCATTTAGAGAAGGGTCCAGAATTTTATCAAAGAACAATTATGAAAGATTGCACTTTTGTACTTTTACGAATGTCTTTGATGAAATATATGGAATAGGATCTACATTTTGGAAAATTGAATATCCTTTACTGAAATTGTATTTTTGTACTCTTAAAGTATATTTGAGTTGAAGGGAAGCGGATCAATATCATATATGGTACTTTTATCTTATGATTAAGTCTTGATTGTGAATCTTTAGTAATTTCTTTTTATATTGTGATATGTATGTTGTTTGAATTACAGTTTATCATTCATGCACTTACGTACAATGTTTCAACTGTAATTCCTTATTATATACATAAAGCAATTGATAGATGTGATATATTTCACATAATTATTTTGATTAACTATTTAGTCAAGATAATCATTTTACATAACTTTCATCTCTTTCAGCAATCGAATGATCTTTATTACCTTTTGCTGTAAGACATCTTTCTAGATCGCATCAATGGTAATTTTGCTTGGGTTATAGATTAAGTTAAACAAATAGGTTAAGAAGATGCATGTGTTTTGTTATTTAGATAGATTACTTTCATTAGTTTAAATTCATTTATCATTTCACATTGTACCAAAACCTACCATTACTCTATCAATCTCTTTATTTGGGAAATTGGTCCCATTATCCTCAATCGGAGCCACTACACCAAATGGAAAAGGAGTTGCTTTAAGGTCCGGACCGGGTGCTTATCCCCCGTGTTGTTGCAATGGAATTCTGGGGCTTCAACAATACTATAGCTCCAGATCCACCACTACAATCCACTGGTTAAAATGTCGAAGACTCGGACATTGAAGCAACAATCTTTTTTCATAACCCAAGAAAAATAATGTGGTGATCCCAGATATTCCCATACCTACCATTATTCCAAAGAAAATGACAAAAACTTCTAAAAAGTCCGCGAAGGACAAGAATGTTTCTCAGAGTTAAAATTTAAATTCATTTTATTCATTTGTTTGTTTTAACTTACCAGTTACAAACACAATTCCCATGATAGTTATTTAAATTTTATATATAATGACCTTGTTTCTCATATGAGGGAGTCAACTTTTTGATGAGAAGAAAATTATTATTAAATGGTCTAAATGTACTTGCTACACAGACTGATTTTGATGTCGTTACGATCTTATTCATTCAATTATGAATATAATGTCTCTAAAATGTTCTTTTATTTTCTTTATGTGATTATATGATGGTTTATTCTCTTGTTTCTATGATTGACCTCATCAATTGTGTAAATATAATATATTACTCTGTTATTTTCTTTGATTTATCAATATTATCAGAAGTAAATGAACATAGATGTTTTAATGATCTGTTATCAGGGAATTTCAAATGCTTGACTTTGTTATTATGTTTTAACATTTTATGTAAAATATATCATAGACCAGTGTAAGGTTCATTGTGTGTTGTGTGTGTGTGTGTATGTGTGTGTGTATATATATATATAACTGTTATAGGTGATATTCGACTTAATCAATATTTCATTATCGCAGTTCATAAAATATATACTTGTTTGCTAATATTAATATTATCAGCACGTATTAATATATACTTGTTTGTTAATATTAATATTATCGTATTTCCACTGCTTGTTTGTCTCGTTAAGTGTGTAAATGTGATAATACTTGATATTGTGATCTTTATACTTTTCAAGGTTATAAGAAATTAATAAAGGATATTATTAAACTCATTTTCCCCCTTTTTTATTTAAAATTAATTCATTATGTTCCTTTTTAGTTTTGTGGGATGTTGGTTTTTGATTGCATGATTAAGTTTTAATTAGTAATTCATGACTATGTGTAATGCACAAGCTTCTTCCACTTGTAAGTCTCACCACTTTACACCTCTTTTTACAATATTTGTAATCAAGTCATATATATTTTCTTATTAGAATATATTTACGATTTAGTTACAGGAATACCTCTTGAGGCAAGGGAGACCAATCCTTATGGCCTAAAGCGGAAGGATACATATCTTCATTGAATGCCTCCTTGAATTGTTCTTATGGCCAGCACAATTTAGGAGGATGTATTTTTTCTTCAAGAAACATTGGGGGAAGGGGATTTGGTTAAGGGCAATATGGAATCTTTATTCCCTAGTTGGTGGCTTGTCACAGCAAATTCCAAAGGTAAATAGAGAGGCGTGACCATTGGCCTAAATAAAAAATATATTAAAATGATGGGCTCGTGGGGGGTGGACATGATCTTGGGAGCTAACATTTTCTCTATTGAACTGGGAAAGGAAATGAAGGTGTTAAACATCTACGTCTTTGTCATGATAGATCTTTGTTCTGGGATGGGCTAATGAATAAGTATTCTATGAGACTTGAAAATATTGTCACAGGGGGGTAATTTGAATTTATCCTTGGGAACCTAAAAAATATAGGGGCCTCATACACACTCCTAGGAAAAGTATTCCAGGAATCTTCCAGAGGACCACAAGTTATGTGATGTGTATTTGATAAAAATCAGCCAACTTGGAGAAATCGATGCTCGGGTGAAGCAAAAGTGGCAAGATGGATCGATTGATTTCTCATGGTTGAATCTATTATGGATATGACTCCTTTGTTTCATTAATGGGTAAGTTTTGGAGGTCAATATGATCATCACCATATCTTTTTAGAACTCAAATGGTATCAAAATAAATCAGGTAGTCATTTCAAATTTATTCCTCATGGCTAAAGGATGAGCCCTTTGGAGAGTAGGTTATCCATAATTTGATCCCCTATAATCCAAATTAGGGGGTAAAGTGCAAACCAGTTCGCAACAAATTTTGAAAAGGTAAAAAAAATTCAATGTTATGTGGCACTTCCAAAAGAAGCAAATGGATGAAGAAACACTCAAAGCTATGGAGGCATAACTAGATATTTTGGAAAACTGAGAAGGAAGGGGATATAGATCTAAGGAAGCTAAGCAAAGGGATTTTCACCTTGAAAAAGAAAGAAGTAGAATCTTAGGTCAAAGATAAGAGATGAGACAAAAGTGTCATGTTATCTAGCTCCAAAGTGGTGATGGCAAGAAAAAAAAATTAGAATTATTCCAAGGGATGAAAGTACTTAACACGATATGGGAATTAGACAATCCGAAAGGAGGTAGGGCCTCTTGATTTGAGGATTTATCCATGCTCATAGTGAACCATTTCAATAACCTCTTCAGGGCCCCTCGGGAATTATCTATTGCAAAACTCATTCAAACAACCCAAGTCTTCCCTCGCTTTGTTGATCAAGAGGAAAATAGGGAACTCATGGAGCCTGTTTCAAAGTCTGAGATGTAATTCCAAAATGATTAAATCCCAAGCCCAAATGGTTGGACAATGATGCTTTACGTGGGTTTCTTTGATATATTTGGTTGTGACCTCCTTCGTGTTATTGAAGACTCTCGCCTTTCTGGGAAAATCCTTCCCTCCTTCAATTCCACATTCATTGCTTTAATCCCTAAATCTAATGATCCTCGCTCTTTTAATAAATTTAGTCCCATATCTCTTTTTAATTGCATTTATAAGATCATTGTAAAGCTTATCTCCAATATGTTAAAGCTAATTCTATCCAACAATATATTAAATGAACAATTTCCTTTTTTGGAGGATAGGCAAATTCATGAAGCGATTAGGGTTGCCCAGGAAGTTCTTCACAATCTGAAAACTTGGAAGAGAAATGGGATAGTTATCAATATAGATTTATCAAAAGCATATGATCAGTTGAGTTGGTGTTATGTTAGGCTTCTACTCACACATTTGGGATTCAAAGTTCCTTTCATAAATTGGGTGATGAGTTATCTATCTTTAGTATTGTTTGTGGTTCTCATAAATGGATCTACATCCAATTTTTTCTAAGTGCAAAGGGGACTTAGACAAGGATTCCCTCTATTAACTATGCTCTTCTTGTTGGTTGTTGAGCTTTTGAGCAGAGAGTTAAAGGAGGTGAAAAGAAGAGGTGATCTCCATGGATTATGGGTGGTTGAAGATCTGACTATTACCCACTTGTTAATCATTGACGATGTGTTATTATTCTACGATGGGTCCATAATATATTTGACCACCATCATGGAAGTGATGAGCTTGTTCCAGAAGGCTACTAGAGTGATGGTGAATGCTCATAAATCTCGTCTATCCCCAAATGGTTTATCACATGATGAAGCTTCATATGCACAAAGCTTCTTCCCTTTCCACACTTTGGATTTCTAGGTTGGCCTAAAGTATTTGGGTTTCACCTAAAACCAAATGATCACAGGAAAAATGATTGGTGGTGGCTAAGTGAAAATATAGAGAAGAGAGTCAAGTTTGGTGCTTGAGATGGTTTTCCAAAGTAGGAAGACCATTTCTTTTAAAATATATGTTGGGAATTATCGTAGTGTTATGGATGTCCTTGTCCTAGATTCCATATGGGATTCTGAACTCCATTCAGAAATTTTGATACAAGTTTTTTTGGATGGGGAGCAAGGATGGAAAGGTCTTCCCGTGGTTCATATGGGATGGAATCGCTCTTCCCAAAGGATGGGGAGGTTGGGGGTTGAAAACCCTTCCCTCATTTGTAAAGGCTTGGTTGCCAAAGTTGGATGGAGGTTGTTTTCAACATAAATCCGTTGGAAAACAGTTGCCCACCGAAAATATATTTGTCCCAAATATCTAGAATATTAGATCAAGTCCCTAGATAAGGAAAGGCCCAATACCTCCATCATTTCGAAAGTGGTTTTATCCTCACTTTTTATTTTTGAAGATGGCCTGGCGTGGAAAGTCGGGAATGGTGAAAAGTTGAAAATAGGTCTAGATCTGTGTGTTGGTTGTGGAGACAATTGTCACATTCCCCATGAAATGGATCAATTTCTAAATGACCAAGGTAGGCACACTCTAGATCATGTTGTTGATCTCTCTAGCATGACCATTTTGGGTGCAGGGATGGGTCAACGCTCATCAATTTAATTTACCTCCTAAATTTCATGGATTATGGAACAATTCTACAATGGCTTTAAACAGTGCACATGTGCACCTTAGAAAGGAATTTGACACTCTTCTTTGGGTTCATGCCCCTTGGGGGGAATACTCTCCAAAAGATGGGTATGTGTTTATATGTAATGATAGACATCCAGAGGTTGTTGCATGGTGGTGGAAGAAGCTCTAGAAATTAAAGAATCCCCAAAGGCTCGCTTATTCTTTTGGTTCATGCTAGAAAATAAAGTATCTACCCAAGATAATCTTCAAAAATCTTGCATGAAAGTTCTTGGGTGGTATTTTTTGTGCAAAAACATAATGAAATTGTTGAACACCTCTTCATTTCTTGTTAGTTCTCAGTGGCAATTGGGAATTCCATCAAAGGTTGTATGGGAGGTGTTTTGATCTAGCAACGTGTATCCTTCTGAGAAGCATGGAAATAATGGTGGGAACATGTCTCCCCCAAGTAGTACATAAACATGCCACCCATTTCCTGTTGGGGAATATGGAATGCGAGAAACATAAATATTTTTAAAGACAAATACTCTATTCCAAATCGGGTGGTAGCCAAATTTATAGTTGATTTTGAACTTATCCCTATTGATGAAGTTTCTCATGTTCCGCAGAATTTTATCGTTGGGGAGGATGACATATCTTAACTGTGGGGCTTTTTTTATGGAGCGTCTATAGAAAATGGAGATTATGGAGGGGGGTCCACTATATATCCATAAAAATCATCTTTATAAGCTACAACGTTGTCACACTTTGCAATTCTTGTCACTATTTCTCAGCCTCAAACTCCTTCTCCTTTTTGCAATTCAAAAACAATGTCACACTTTGTAGATCTTTGGTGATCCTATGGTCATTATTAATTGGTTTAATGAGCCTTAGCATTGTCACATTCACACACTGAGTCCCATACTTAAGTAGGTTTTACATCTCAAACAATATTTTGATCGGGTTTCTTGTCGCCATATTTACAGGGAGCGGAACCATACTGCAAATGCACTCTCTATGGTTAGTTCTACAAAAGCTTTGGAGGCATGGAAAGTCTTTGAGCAGTTGGACGATATCTCCATAGAATACTTCCATAGACCCTTCATTGAAGGGCTTCAAATGGACATTCCTCATATCTAATTTTTGTTTGATGGTTTTTGGAACTCTTTTTTCTTCTTGTAGGTCCATCCCTCTATGATACTATGATGGTTTTAATGAATCCGATAAGGCTATAGATCTGTTACATATTTATTTTGAGCACATTTTGTATTTATTTTAATTTTCTAGTTTTTTAATTGTTTTTTAGAACAACCAACCATGTATGTTTTGGTCGTTGGAAAAACAATGTCTTTTCTGAGTGCATCTTTGCACATACATAGTGTAATTTTTATTTTCATAGTAAAAAGTATGGTTTTTCCTTAAAAAAAAATCAAAAGACAAAAAAAAAAGAAACAAACATTTGCCAAATACTAAAAAATAATCTTAAAATAAAAAAATTGAAAAAAATTAAATAGAAAAAAAAAACATATTTTTTTTTAATATTTAAAACAACCAATAATAAAATTCTTATATCATTATTTCTAATATGCAATTCCTAGTAATTAAACCCGCTTTAGATTTATTATGTCGTTGCTAATGACATTTAATGATCCTGTTTTGGTATTAATCAAACAAAATTTTCAAATTTTTTTCATTCCTCCATAATTTAACATTGGGTTTTGGGGTTCCCAAGGTGTGACGGTGGCTCGCCGCCACCACCTTGGCTCCATTTCCCAACTCCTAACGTCAACATTTTAGATTATGTCCTGAGTTTTTTTTTTTTTTTTGTAAACTTAGTAGATCCTTTCTATTTTCTATTCATAAATCAAAATGCAGGTCAGAGAAATTTACAACTTTTGGCCTCAACCTGCCTATAGGAAACCAAGTTTGTTGGTCGTCTTAAAGAGTTATAGGCCATCCAAAGCATAAAAATCTTTAATCTGTCTCTTACTGTCTTTAAGTAGTTAATATCGATCTTTCTTTTCATAAACATATAGAAAAAGTAAATACTATCCGCTATCATCACAAAAAATAGAAATAACTAAAATCAGTCATCAGAGGACTCTATAGGAGCTGGATCTTTCACACTGGAGCCAGGTATGTCAACCTGGTGCATACTTTGCAGCTGCTTCTCAATTCTCCCCAAGCGGACACTTTGGTGATGTTGTCGCAGGTTAATTTCCTAGATGGCTCTGCTGATATCTGCTAGATTTGAGGTTGCTTTAGGGTCTCCCCCAATCTCTTGGATAGAAACAATTGCCTTCACCAAAAGGCATTTCAATATCCAATAGGTGTGAATTGAGTGATGAAATAAGGATAATCTGTTGCGAGTATTGTTAGGGTCCGTAATCATAGGATTCAGTTCTTCCTCAGCCATGTCAACCTCCTCTTCCTTGGCTCTTGCATCCTGCTCCCACCCATGAATCAAGGACTTAATGTAGCATGATGTACCATCTGAATATGTCTGGAACAGGTTCTCCATCACTTCTTTGCCAGAATTTCTGCCACGTTTGGCTAAGGTAGATTTTGGAACCTTGGCTTTCCCTTTCTCCTTTATATCCTTCTTTATCAACTGACCTTTCACCATTTTCTTCAAATTCCGATCTTCCAGCAAATTTCTCTGCTGGCAGGAGTTGCTTGGAAGGCCCGTAACATTGAACATCATGACGATATTAAAGCAACCCGAGAGATAAACAGAATGACAAAGTAACAGGGCCTGGTTACCTCCATCTGCATACAATGTCTAAGACTTTGGAAGATTTAGAAGACTCGAATTGAAAACAGACAACCGCTCCTTAGCAGACCAACAAACAACAATAGAAGACCTCGCCCTATACAGAGAGTTATATACGAAGCTTCTCTTTCCCATACTAACCCAGACCCAGATACTCCCGCCATAATTACTAACAATTTTACCCTTAATCTGAGAATTAGTTAGATTACGAAAAGTGACAAAACAACCGACATGACTGACCCACTGACAACCTGAAACTTTTTTGCTACCATTTACAGTGCCACCAGCCACATTAACATCGTTAGAGGCCATACGGCCTATTTCCCACCACTGTTGATTATAATACAAATCGAATCCATGCAGAGACAGAGATGAGAAAATAACAGAGCTCCCAAATTGGGCAAAATGCAGATCGTAACAGTGCCATGCAAGGTCCATATAGCAACCTTTCGAGTCCTTACAACTCCATGTAGTACCATAGTAGAGCCTATAAAGCCAATAACGCCATATTGAACCTATGCAAGATTCTAGACAGACAAAAGCAGTAAACCAGGCCGCAATGTGGAGAAGGAAATTCAAAAATATTCCTTTCGCATGAGAAAATATACCCTCTATACCTACCAAAGCTCCTTCACTGGAGTACTGAACACAGAACTCCCTTAAATCGACCCTTTCCGGGCTATCCACAGTGAGAATTTCTAGCTCCCGGGAAGCCAAAGTTCTACAATTAAACAGACATTCCAAGGAACTAGAAATAAAACTAGAAGCATGTTGCATGGAAATAGTGACAGGGGATTTGACTACGAAACGCAGGGAATACATTGCGATATAATGAACCAGGTATAGGTAATCAAGGAAAACCAAAATCTTTCTTTCATGAAGCGAAACCCAGAGACTCGTTTCATGGAAATTATGAACGGAGAATTGGATACATACCCTTGGCGACGATATGTTGCAAGTTGCAGAGTTCTCCCCTGACCGTTGAACTTCTCACTGTAACTCTACCACATTTGGTCAAGACTTGGGACCAGAATGGTAAGGGGAATGTACATAGCTCATTCCCACCACACATGCTGGCACACATCCCAAACATTTCTGACAACCCACCTGTCCCGTCAGGCTGTTCTGCATTACTACTTAATGTGTTCATAACTCTCTGTAGGTGGAGCTGCCCTTCCCTATGTGCGCTCATCATCCTCGATTTTGGTGTGACAGCCTTCACATGCCTCCGCCACATACCCTTACCCTATCTTCGTGTCGTGTCTCTTGCATTGACCTAAGGTTTTAATCTCACAGTCTTGCGTCTTATTTAGCTAGTACGCATAAATTTTTAAAAGTTGCATAATAGTGTCTTAGGTTCGACTTTGTATTTGGTTTTATAAGGTGGCTAAACACTGTGCGCCGCCGCATTAGCTCGAGGCACGTACTACGCAGTTAAAGTTGTGGGACAATATTTTTTTTTAATGTGAGCCTTAAAGGCACTGCAGGAGCTTTAAGTACTTTCTTGAAGCGGAGTTGTTTTTAGTGCGACTTTTTTGAAGTATTTTATTGAAGTCAGTGGTTTTTAGTGCGATTTTTTTGAAGTTTTTCTGGTGGATTTTTTCAGTCTAATTTCTCTAAAATCCCACAGGAATTTATTGAAATCACAAATTTGATGGATAACCTTTGTACAATCGAAGTGCCCTAGAGGGTTTTGAAGACAAAAAACCAATTTAAATAACACAAATCAAGATTTCACCTCAATTTTTTGGCCGTTAGCAACTCCAGAAAGTCACATTAAAGACAACTTCTTCTTTAAGATCATAATGTTCATAGCAATTAAGGTTAATGGCGTCGACAAATAAAGGTTTTGGGAGCGTGGAGATCTCCGTTTTTTCTGTTGGGTAATGGCGATGAACAAAAAAATGTGAGACTATGGTTATGGATTGCCAAATGAAATATCAAAAGAATGTCGTGATGAAGTATGTTATTTGATGTTATTTTTTATCTTTTATAGTGAATCAATTTTCTGCGACTAGTTTTGTTCATATGTTGTTGAGTTTTTCTTTTTTCTTTTTGTTGTTCTATTTGGTGGCCTCTGCACTCTTGGACCAACCACCGTTTCAGGAGGTCTAGAGTAAACTTGGTTGTTGATGCCAACAAGGGAGCCAATCCCATCACTCAGGTAAGTTTAATCATAGTCAATTAAGCAAGTTGATTTATTTTTTCCTTGTAAAACTTTTGAACGGGGTCTACGGTTTTCGGAGGACAATCTCCCAGGGAATTGAACTACCAACCAGGAAAGACATCTGTGTTGAGCCACCCTGTTTACAATGGACAATCTCCTATGGAGTTGAACTAGCAACTGGGCAAACCTCTGTGTTGAGCCACCCGTTTTTTCGATCTTCCTGCCTAGTATTTTGTTTTTCTAGGCTTGTTTGTTTTTTTCCTTTTTGTTTTCATTCTACGGGCCTCATTATGCTCTTTATTATCTGCGAGCCCAAGCAGGGAATTCACTCTTTAATTTTCCCATTTTTATTCCAGCAATTCCAAGAAGATGATATTGTTGTTAAAGAGGGAGCAAAAGTGGAGGCAAAGGTAGTCTGGAGAAACAAACATAGGCGTATCATCAAACAAAGGCATATTACCAGAAGGAAGGCTCAGAAAGGCACTGCTACGCAGAAGGATATTGTCGTTGCTATCGCTGATAGCATAGTCTCAAGTGCACAAGGTGGAGGTTTAAAAAACCCAGCCAACTCAAAGCAACGACACTCAGAGCATAGTCACAGACCACAATGATAAGAGCTTGAAGTGAGGTTTGTCTTATTGATTAAGATTATTTGTTCTTTGATTCTTTTCTTGTTTTAAGTACTGGCTCAAATCCAAATATACCCAAGCCAAAATGTACCCACATCCACACCCAATTACTAAGGGGTTTTATATCTGGAAGATAGCTTTGTGTTTATTTATTATGTAGGTTGGATAAAAATGATTAATAATCTTGATGGTGCATTTCACGACGTGCAAGAGGTTCTCCCTAGCATTGATGATGGAGACCTTGAAAACCAATTGGAAGTTGTGGAATATGTTGCAGACAAATACAAGTTCCATCGGAAAATCGAGGTATGTCTCTCTATCAATGATTGAAATTTGTGTGAATGTGAATGTAAATTTTTTTTTTTTTCATTTAGTAATCATTGGCAACCCCATATGTACAGAACATGAGTTGTGTGCCTCTAGATTATATGAAAAGGCAGGATGAAATCAGCGAGACCCTAAGGGAAATCCTAATTAATTGGTTGATAAAGGTACAAATTAGTTCCTATCCTAATTTGGTTTGCTGCCAATTTTAGATCTAGAAAAGCCTTATGTGGCCAATTTATTAGGCTTTACTTGGAAATATTAAATTTTGCAGGTGCATCTGAAATGTGATCTAATGCCGGAAACATTGTATCTCAATTTAAACATTATGGATAGATACATTTCTATTCAGATTTTTAGGTGGTGGCAATCACGATTAGTTGGTATCACTGCGATGCTTATAGCCTGGGCTCCTCAGTTAGGATGACTTACATACATCCATATGCATTAGTGTAAGGAATCCTTTTGTATATATCTAATTGATAGAATACATGGTTGGCTCTTGAAAAGTGCACAAACACACATTCTTTCAATATGGACAACAACAATATCTATTCCAATAGAAGAATTAAAAAATTGCATAATAGCTTACGGAATATTGGCATGAGAAGAATCAATTCATATTTGGCTACAGGTAAATGAATTGACCTGCATCTTAGGATACCAATACACATCCAAAATGATAGTGCCTATGGTAATTATCTCCAACTGATAACTTTCAGTTTCATTAAATTACAATAGATTTCAAAGATGTAGTGTGATTGATACATTGATAAAAATCCTTGGCAGGAGCGTACAATATAAAATTGACTGAAATTCATTATTACTGTTTCCACTCCATATGTATTCCTTGTCAGGTTTCTGAAAGCAGTTGGTCCTGACAAAGTGGTAAAGTGATGAACTTCGTTGTTTCTTTTGTATTGTCAGAATAACCTTCTGATGTGCTGATCAAATTGACTTTCAAGATGCCTGTGAAAATTGAGATTGTGGTTTAAATATCTTTTCTCCATTGTACTTCCTAATAATACTCTCATGTACTACTAAGAAATAAAATATATTATCTCGATGGTTCAGATGGAAAATCTAGCATTCTACTTGGTTGAGTTGTGTTTGCTTCATTACAAAAATGATCAAATACAGTCCATCAATGGTTGTTGTTGTTGTCTACACTGCACAATACGCTTTGAAGAAGGATCCGTGTTGGAGTAAAACACTTGCTCTTCATACGGGCTACTCTAAAAAGATCTCAAGTAAATCTTCTCGTTCTCAAGGCGCCATGCTATTAATGAGTTTATCCTTCTAAAGGATGCTAACTCCTAAACATGTTAGGACTTTTCATTAATTATGCAATCTGTAGATTATATAGCCTAAACATAGTTGACCCCCTACAACACTAATTTACTCACAACCTGTCTGAAATTGTATCTAATTCTAGAATCTAGATATAGGAAAGATTGGCGAATGTACAAATTTAGTTAACTTTGTGTTATGTGCACATTTAGTTAACTCTGTATATTGTTAAGGGATAACATTTGATTGACTTGTTCCAGGGAATGTGTAGAATTCATGGTTGACTTCCACTTGAGTGCAGAAGGAAATGAGTTGATATTTGTTCATGTGAAGTATTCAGATCCAATTTTTTGCTATGCTGCTTTTTTAAGCCCTTCCAACTTACCTATTGATAACAGTTGCACCACTACCAATTACACTGACATTTGTAGCAGTGATAGCATAGGCTCAAGTGCACAAGAAGGGAGATAAAAAACATCTAGCCAACAGAAAGCAAGGAAACACAGTGCACCATCATTTACTGCTATGTTAACAGTTCAATGTGAGGTCTGTTTCACTCTCTTACTTTTCTTATTTGGTACTGGTTCAACCAATAGACACAAGCGAAAGAGTATTCATGTCCACTCCAAAATTACTAGCAAGTTTTATATCCTTAAGATAGCTTTGTGTCTAATTATGAGGTAAGTTGAATGAAAATGATTATTAATCTTGATAGCCTTTAGATAGATTTGTGATTATTTATGATATAAGTTGGCTGAAAATGATTGATAATCTTGATATGGGCATAACAGCTTGCATTAAGGGATTTCCATCAGGTGATCTCTAGCATTGATGAGAAAAAATTGAAAACCATTTGGCAGTTCTTGAATACGTTGAAGATATATATAAATTATACCGGACAATTGATGTATGTTTGTAGGTCAATGATTGGAGTTTTTGTCTGTCAATGATTGGAGTTTCTTGTGAGTGTGAAAGTAAAATTTTATTTTTCTGAACTAAAAATTTGTATTCATGTATGCCCAGGACATGAGTTGCGTACCTACAGATTATATGAGAAATCAGGTAAAATCAATGCAAAGATGAGGGAAATCCCGATTGATTGGTTTATGGAGGTACAACTTTGTTCCTATGCTAGTTCCATTTGTTGTCCAACTTAAATCTAAATGAGGTTTATATGGACTCTCTCAGGCCTGATGTCAAAATATTAAAATTTTCAGGTTCATCTGAAATTTGAACTAATGCCAGAGACGTTATATCTCACTGAGAACGCTGTTGATAGATGCCTTTTTGTTTAGTGTTACAAGGGGGAATTTTCCATTAGTGGGTATCACTGCAATATTTATAGCTAAAAAATATGAAGAGGTATGCCCTCCAGAGCTAGGATAACTTATAAGCATCTGTAAAATAAGGATGGCTGTAAGGAAACCTTTAATGTATATATAATTAATAACAGACCTTGCTGGTTGTTGAAAAGTACATACACTACAACAATCTTTACTCTGAGAGAAGATTTCCCTTTATTTTGAAATCAACTTAAAAAATATAGTTTAATGGGTAACATAATATTGATAAGAGTTGATTCATACTTGGCTATAGATCAATGACTTCATCTGCATCTTCCCAAAATACTTCATGCCAGAAATCTGGTTTGACTGATAAATTAATAATAAATCTTCACAGGAGTCTACAATATTAAAGTTCCCACTTCATATGTATTCCTCGGGTTTCTGAAGGCAGCTGGTGCTGACAAAGTGGTAAATATCTAAATTGCACCACTTCATATCACCAACCTTGCAACACTAATCACAAGAAAATGTGATCAAATTGTTGCCTTATGACAACAATCAGTATAACTTCAAGCCCATGTAGAAAGTCACCAGAACAACAAAAGTCTAATGAGCATCTTTAGAAGAGAAATCTCATAAGTTCAGCTTATTCAAGATTCTTTTGATGCGTGAACCTTTGAAGAAGCAAAATACTGAGGCTTGACTATAAATTCATGAGACCAAAGAGCAATTTTCATGTTCTTTTGAGACATTATCATTTTTCTGTCGTTGGCCTGGTATAATTTTGAAAGTTGTGAATTGTTTATCTCCACCATCCAACATTTTTGAATTTAGATCAGTGTTTGACTTACTTCATGGGGCCGCAAGGTCTTTACCTTAACAAATGGACGCCTGATTTTGACCCAACCCAGGACGTTCCATCGGCCGTTCCGGTGTGGGTGCGGCTACCCCACCTCCCCCTCCACTGCTGGAACCCTAAGTCTTTGCAGATCATAGGCAACACCCTAGGCAAATATATTGATCAAGCCCCAAGGAAAGATCAATACTCCTGTGCTCGCATCTGCGTCGAAGTAGATTTGGAGGAGGGTTTACCAGAAGCCATCAACCTAACAGTCGCAGGGTGGACGCATGTCCAAGAGCTGGATTATGAACAGCTCCCATTCAAGTGCAGACACTGCCATGGCTATGGGCACTTCGCCAAACACTGTAAGAAAAAGGCAGAAGATCATCCTGAAAACCAAAACAGAGAGCAATGGACTCTAGTCCATAAACCCTCTCATCAAAAAAAGGGCAACGGGAAAGACCCCCTGAAAGAGGCTCCAAGCAGCTCCAATCACATTCAAGGTAAGAACTCAAACGGCAAAGAAAACAGTCAGGATAAGGCAGCCACAACAAATCAGGAATCCCAGGCCCAGCCTGGACCCCCCATCACTCCTCAAGATGGTGGGGCAAAGCCTCCCCCTGAGGCCACCCAAGGAAGCCCTTCAAACCCCTCATATGCAGATGTCACAAGGAAAAAGCCTATAGACAGTTCCGAATCCTCGGAGGATGAAACCTTCGAACAACCCTCAAAGAAAGTTGGCAGGAAATCGCGCAGAGAAGAAAGGGAAGAGGAGGCTGAAAGGCTCAAAACCCAAGGAAGCCAGCCTACTATCGAAATGTCTATTGGGAGAAATACCAGGACCAGGCCTCCCAAGGGAGGCTCTCTCCACCTCCCGGGTAAATAATGCGTCTCGTCTCTTGGAACTGCAGAGGTCTGGGCAATCCCACGAAAGCTGAAGCGATCAAAGACCTGCTCAAAATGGAACCCTCAGATATCCTCATGCTCCAAGAGACAAAGATAGAGGGCAGCGCCCTCCTAGACATCAGCAAGAAGAAATGGAGAAAAAATGCAGGAAAAGCCGTCAGCTCAAGAGGCTCTTCTGGAGGACTTGCAACTCTTTGGTCAGAAGACCTCTTCCAGCTAAAAAACACTCATGAAACACAACACTGGATCTATACTGAATTATTGCACATCCCAAGTAAGTTAAACTTCTCCCTTTTTAATCTTTATGTTCCTGTTATATATTCAGAAAAAAGAGAATGCTGGACTTCTCTATTAGCTTTCCTTGAGAAGCACTCCCCCAAAAACATCATTCTGGCTGGGGATTTAAATATTGTCTTGAAACACAAGGAAAAAAGAGGAGGCAATATTAGTAGAGATCCTTTCCTCCCTTTAGTTGAGGGCATCATTCAGGATTGGGACCTTGTCGATTTCATCCCGGCAAAAGGACTCTTCACTTGGTCCAACAACAGAGTGGGAGGGGAACACATCTCTGCCCGGTTAGATCGATTTCTGGTACAGGGTGCGCTAATGACAACCAACAAGATCATCACCACCAAAGTTCTCCCCAAACTGACCTCAGATCACAAGCCTGTCCAGCTCTCTCTTGAAGATGAAGAAGACTTGGGTCCTATCCCATTTCGTTTCAGCCCTCTCTGGATTGAAAGAGAAGACTTTTTTGACACAGTAAAATCAGCTTGGAACAAATCCTTTTCAGGGTCTCCTAGGTTCGTATGGGAGCAAAAGCTCAAAGCTACAAAGCAGGCCCTGAAGGAGTGGATCAGAAACCCTGTCCCAAATCCAACTAGTCAACGAAAAGAAATTGTGCAGACCCTAGAGGAGCTGCAAATGGACATGGAAAACAGAAATATCACCCCAACCTTGCTGGATAAAGAAGTAAAAACCCAATGTGCTTCATTCCAATCCTTCCGGCGAGAGGAGGAGTATTGGAGGATCAAATCCAGAAGTTTGTGGCTGAAGGCAGGAGACAGGAATACTACCTTCTTCCATCGCCAGTACCGAGCAAGACTTTGCAGAAATCACATCTCTGAAATCACAACTGCAGACGGGCAGATCTGCAAAGGATTCAGTCAGATTAAAGAGGCAGCGGTAGACCACTACAAACAGCTTTTCACAGCAAGAAATCAAGCAAATGAGGAGGACAATGTTGATTTCCTCTCCAACATTCCTCTGCTGATCAGTCCGGAAGACAACTCTGCCCTCAACAGACCCTTCACGGAAGAAGAAGTCATAAAAGTGATTTGGTCTATGGACCCAGATAAGGCCCCTGGACCTGATGGTTTTACCATCCACTTCTACAAGATGTGCTGGGACATCATCAAGATTGATCTTTTAAAGATGATTAAAGGTTTCAGAAATAAAGCCAAGGTAGGGGGAGGCACCAACTCCACATACCTGGCCCTCATACCTAAAGAAACTAATCCTGAAACCTTTGCTAGATTCAGGCCCATATCGTTGTGCAACGCCTCCTACAAAATCTTGGCAAAGCTTCTAGCAAACAGGATCAAGCCTCTCCTTAACAAACTCATCTCCAGTAATCAAGGAGGTTTCGTGGAGGGCAGACACATTCTGGACAATGTAATCCAAGTCCAGGAGATAATTCATTCAAGCCAGAGTCGAAAAGAAAAAGGGATGCTTATCAAACTAGACATGGCCAATGCCTTTGATCGAGTCAATCGGGCCTTCCTGCACAGATTCCTCCTCACTTTTGGTTTCTCCCCTCTCTTTGTTTCCCTCATCAAAGCCTGCACTGATAACCCATGGATTGCCCCTCTAGTCAATGGCCGCCCCTCCACCTTTTTCCAAGCCCAGAGAGGTCTCAGGCAGGGTTGCCCCCTTTCTCCCTTCCTTTACATTCTGTTGGCTGATACCCTAAGCAGAAAACTCACTGCTGAACAAGCTGCTGGCTCCCTCCCTGGTCTCAAGCCTTCCATTCACTCTCCTGCCCAGAACCATGCTCTTTTCGCTGATGACTCACTCCTGCTTGGAGGCGCCTCCTCCAGAATTGCCAAAGCCTTTGACAATGTTTTAAAGTCTTATTGCAGGGTCACGGGAGCCTCCATAAACGAAAGGAAAAGTGAAGTATATGGCTGGAATATCGAACAACAGGAGCTCTCTAATATCTCTTCCCTCCTTGGCTTCAATAGTCAAGCCCAATGGGAGAAGATAAAATATCTCGGTCTACCAATTATAAATGGCTGTAACAAGAGAGGGCTGTGGTCCGAAATTATCAGTAAAATCAAGTCAAAGATCACTAACTGGGGAGGTTATTGGCTCACCTACGGAGGAAAGGTCATCTTGATCAAGTCTGTGCTCTCAGCACTCCCAATCTACCAATCTGCCTTCCTCCTCGCGCCAAAACAGGTGACAGAGCATATCTCCAAGCTGATTCGAGATTTTCTGTGGCAAGGTGGGAAGGGCAATGCCCATAAAACACATCTGGTGAAATGGGAGCAGGTCAAACGCCCCTTTGCAGAGGGAGGACTGCAAATCCGGGACCCTGTCACGATCAATCTAGTGATGGGAGGAAAAATTCTCTGGAATCTTCATAACAACTCCACGCAGCCTGTGTGTGAAACACTGAAAGCAAAGTACGCTCACGACATCCCTCTTCGAAACCTCCAGGCGTCTCAACCAACCAACGCCTCCCAGGTATGGAAATTATGCAGCAAAAGTCTGAGATTCTTTAAAAATGGAGTTTATAAGATACCAGGTAACGGTAAACACACGAAGCTGTGGCTCGATCGAATTATGAACAGAGCCCCCCTCTCAGAAGATGACGAGATCGCTGACATAAGAAACTGGCTGGAGCGTGCTGGTATCAACAGCGTGTTCGATCTCTCCATCTGGGACTGTCGTGGAGCATGGAAAGGCTGGGATTTCCATGGCATCCCTCCTCGCTTATTCCATCAGAAAAGAGCGCTCGAAGAGAGGCTGGAGGACGCAGCCCCTGTGAACAGAAGGGCGAAGGACAGGTGGGGGTGGGGGCCATCCGGCATCTACACAGCAGCTGCAGCGTGCAAAGCGCTTCAACCCAACAAGAACAACATCAGAAATTCAGACTTCTGGAAGAGAGTCTGGGAGCCTCTAGCGTTACCAAAAGTCAACTTCTTCTTTTGGACGCTGGCTCACAACAAACTGTTAACCGGAGACAATCTAATGAAAAGAGGCATATATGGCCCGCATAGATGTGCGCTTTGCAGAACCAGTGCAGAAACTGCCAAACATCTCTTCTTGGACTGCAAGTTTGCCAAAGAGGTGTGGAGCCTCATTCTACAGGAGCTTCATATCACTGTTCCTGAGCACAATTCCGTAGCTGATCTGTTCGACTCCTGGAACCAAAGCTACACACATGAAATCCCCAGCAAATCTTTTTGGAGGAAAGTCTGGAACGCCATACCTAAATTCACTTGCTGGCAGACTTGGTTGGCCCGGAATGACCTGATTTTCAATGAAAAAGAACACACTCCTTTTGCTGTTGCTGCCAAAACGAAATCACTCCTCCTAGAAGCATCTCAACAGCAGTACTTCTCTGCTGATCCCTTGCTTCGTCCTGAAGAAGAAAGATGGCTGAGGCCTCTCACCCCTTACTCCCGGAGGCTGCTTTCAGTTCCTCATCCGGTGAGACCTGTTTGGAGAATAAGGGAACCTGAAGAGAACTTTCAAGAGTGGTGGAAAAAACAAAACATTGCTACGATCTTCTTCGATGGTGCCTCAAAAGGCAACCCCGGGGCCGCTGGTGCGTTACTTTACACTTGTCTCAAGGACAAGACATAAATCGAAGGGAGTTGTTGGGGCTAAGAGTCAAAGCTGGGTTCTTCTGGTGCAAAAGAGTGACAAGATATCTCTGCGTCGTGAGGAGTCACCTAATAGGCCGGAATGTTCTTGTATTGATCTCTCAAACATTTTATGAGTGGTAATTCAATGGCTTATAATATCTTTAAAGCATAAATGAATAAGATTATTGATTGAAGAGTTCTTCCATGTCCTGTCTAATGATAAATATGTATTACATTTGTTTCATGTTTTATTTTACACAATGTACATTTTCCATGAACTTCAAAACATCTAAGATGAGGTTACGAAAGAACTTCAATCAAAAATATGTAAAAATTTCAGAATAGATGAGTGCTAACATTATCAAGCTCAAAATATTAAGGAAATTTTGGAGCAAATTATCAAAAACTCAATTTCAAAGTCTTAGAGAAGGTGATATGAGCTTAGTTTCATTTTCATAAACTACAGATTCTATAAAATATATTTGTATGTGAAAAGGGTTTCTGCGTGATTAATGCAATCAAGTTTCAATGCACAAATGAAGCATATCTATTCCTAAACCATGTGAACACATACGGGGAAGCTCTGTCCTCACGCTTCTCAAGCAGCCGACTCAAGCGGGTGTTGACTGCTTTGAGTAACCAAAGTTTTGCAAATTTTGATTCAGAAAATCATTTTGCAGATTTTTATAGAAATAATAAAATTATTATTTTTAGATCTAAGATTTTTGTGATCCATAATTTAGAAAAATGTCTTTCAGATTAATCACATCATTTCGAACTATCTAATGTGATTCATCTTTAGAACAAGGTGAAAAAGATAATCGATCTTAATGAATAAATAGAGTGGATGCATCAATGCCCCGATATAGCCGTTATTAATTAATTAGTTGTTAGAAAATTAAAATATTATTTGTTAATACTCTTTATTAAAAAAAAGGAATTAATGAACCTAGAAATTAAAAATGATAAAATTTTGTATTAATAATATAGAAGGGTAGTAAAATAATTTAATATTAAATATTTATTTAAAGAAAAAGGTTAAATTTCTTTATTTTAATTTAATAAAAAAATATTTTTATATATTATTATTATAATACTTAAGAAAATATAACTTATAACAAAAATAAAAATAAGGAAGGACCAAGACCCATAAAACGAAAATTAACGAAGAGGATAAAAGAATTTTTTTTTAAAACAAGGACATAGGAAATAAAACAAAAGGGGGAAAAACAATCAAGACCAAAAGTGACTTGAAGCTCAACACGAGGGGGAGAAATCACCTAGAAAGAGCTTGAGTCCAGCTCTTACTCAATTTCCACCCATCATCCCTGTTGAGATTCTTAGCATGCCTCTCAATCTCAATAGCTTCCCTGAGCTTCTTGTAGTGGAAGTGATCAACCTTAGCGAGGACTTTGGAATCCTCAATACAAACTTGGTGACACGATTTTTTCGCATGTTCTGTGAGGGCTGAGGTGCGGGATCGATTGTGCCTAATGTTTGTAGCATACTCCTGGATTCTCTGTCTAATGAATCAACCTGTTTCCTCAATATAGGGAGTACCATAGGAGCAAGGAACCAATGTAAACACCTTTTAGGTCCTTAGGGTTGATAGGGTCCTTGATAGATCTGAGAGAGTTTCTAATAGTACATAGAGGTTTGAACGAAGAGACATTATTTCTTTTAAGGACATGGGCAATTTTTTCTGAAGTCCCTTGGATAAATGGGAGATGAACTTTGGAGATAGGATCTATCAGAGTATATTTGCCTCTTAACCCTTTATAGGCTTTATGAAAAGCCTTAAGGCCTTGGGATCTACTATATCCATTTTTTTCAAGCACGTCAAGAAGATGGGATTTCTCCGACTCTAAGTGGCTATCATCAGAGATTCTTAGAAAACGGGTAGCAAGAGTTCAAAGAACACCAAATTTCTGAGCAGGAAAATGATGAGAACTAGCATGAAGACATTGTTTCGTGTGAATTTTCTTGCGAAAAAATTGGTGGGAAATAGAATCATCATCCCTTCTCGAAAGAAGGATATCCAAGAAGGGCAGGCAGCCATCAACCTCTATTTTCATCGTGAATTTGATGGAATCAGATTGGGAATTCAGGTGACCAAAAAACAAATCCAATTTTTTCGCGACCATAGGGCCATATGACACAAGTATCATCCATGAACCTCTTCCATTTCCTAGGTCGAAATTGAGTTGAGGCTAAGGCCTTCGTTTCAAAATCTTCCATAAATAAGTTAGCAACAATAGAGGAAAGAGGGGAACCCATTGCAATGCCACAAGTTTGCTTATAGAACTCACCTTGAAAACTGAAGAAGTCGAGGTGAGATAGAGACCAACTAATTTAGACGTGTCTTGGTCAGAGATCCTCTTAATGACATCAATGGGGATTTTGGTAAATAAGAACACATCATCAAAGTTGACTAATAACTCACCAGGTTTTAACCTAATGTCCTTCCACTCTTTGATAAAGGAAGTTGAGTCCTTAACAAAGTAATCAGTGAGATCCACAAGGGGTTTAACCTTCTAGGCTTCTGAGACAGGGCATGTTGGAAGATATGGAACAGGAAATACAGGTTATAAAGAAGAATCTAAAGGAAGCACTGGACATGAAGAAGAGTTATGCAGACCAACACTGGGAATTCAAGGAGTTCAGGGGGGGGGAGCATGTGTATTTGTGCATCAAGCCCAAGAAGAGCTCCTTGAGGATTGGATCATATGGAAAGTTGGCACCATGGTATTTCGAGCCTTTTGAGATCCTCGAGAGGATTGGACCAGTGGCCTATCGACTTGCATTGGCTCCAACAATAATATTCCATGATGTTTTTTTATGTTTCATTACTTAAAAGGTATATAAATGATGTTGATCATGTTATTGATTGGTTTGTATTGCAGATGGAGGAATAAGGAGAATTCCTGTCGGAACCTCAGTGCATATTGCAGGTGGAGGAATACGGAGAATTCCAGTTGGAACCTCAGTGCATATTGCAGGTGGAGGAATACAGAGAATTCCAGTTGGAACCTCAGTGCATATTGCAGCATAAACAAGTCATGTTCAAGAACATAGTCGTAGAGCAAGTTAAAGTGCAGTGGAAGCACTTTGGGCCAGAAGAAGCTACATGGGAGATGGCAGATCAAATGTGGGCTATGTATCCTTCATTGTTTGTCGGTTGAGGCAAAACAGTTTTGGTATTTGTACATACTTATGTATGGTTGCTATTGCAAATATTGCCATGAGCTAAGTTGTAAAGCTCCAATAAGTGGTATGGTTGTAATATTGTTATGTTGTTATGTAAATTTATGTAGATGTTCTATGCTTGATGCAACTTTACTTTCTCTTCAATACTAGATAGCAATCACATAAAACATTAAGTAAAATGCTAATAGAACATACCAGAGGATCAATAGAAGACAAGCGAGAAAAATATATATATTTTTGGTGCGTTACGGCGATTAGCAGGATGCTTCAACCAGCAAAGTCTCCTTGGTCAGCCAGCCCAGAATGTGTCACAACGACCCTCAAAACAGCGAAACGGTCAACTCAAAGTCAACCCCAGAAAAGTCAATGTTGCCCCAGAAAAGTCAATGCATAAAAGTCAACGCTGAACAGTAGCAAGTAAAAGTCAATGTGGCTCCATCTACGACCAACCTTTGACCTCGGTTCTTGTGCCAAAATGTACGAACTTCAGAAATCGAAGTCTATGCCAAAATTCAGCGCCTTTTGACCATGCGTTGACCAAAGTCAACGTTGGTCAAACCTGCGGTGGAAACCCTAGCTACCATAGAAACTGTCTTCGTCCTTCTCCCACGTGTGAACCACAGATTTGCCTCCAAAACATCATGAGGAACCAACCAGAAGTGGAGAGAGAAATATGTGTGATGAGGAGATGAGTGAAATTTTCTCCAACGTTGACCTTATTTATATTCATTAGTGAGGGTGTGTGACACATTTGCTAGGGGTGTAAAACCTTAAGGTCGACCTGCACATATTTTGAAAGCATTAAAAATAAATTCAAAATAAATGTTCTGCTCATCGGATCAAAATGATCTTTAGATCAATCTTGCACCTCTCCGAAAGAGGAACCCAATAAAAATATCGGTATCTTCATCTGAGAATCACAACATGGAGTTTGGACCTAGTTGTCCAATTTTAACACTCCCTCTCAACTAGGGAGAACTCCATCCACCTGTGCAATCCAATCATCGTGCGTCATCCCACCATAACTTGCTTTGCTGGCCTCTTTATGTCAAAATAGAAGTGGGTCAGTCACAAAGACATCATTCCTGGTTGACAGATTCAGCCCAGAGGTTTGAAACCTCTATAGGACTCACAAAGAGTCTCATACCAACCCGAAGTTGTTTTATCTGACCCGAAGTTAGTATAAGGTCTGAAACCTCACTAGACTCAAGAGAGTCATATATACTAACCCGAAGTTAGTTTCACTGACTCAAATTCAGTTGGAGGTATGAAACCTCAGTAGACTTGATCCCAGATCAAGTGGTTGGACACGTGCCATCCTAGATAGAGAGTACGGCAATCTCTGATGCGTCCATCAATCTTTGCTACTAGTCTCTATCTTTTCCCACCTCATTGGCCAAATGAGAGGTACTTCCATGCGTCCAGAACTCAAATGGGTAGGATGCATACGGTGCACAGATCAAGAGAGGCGAACTAACCCAGTCATCATAACGGTGGGGTAGAAGCACCACAAGGTTTGGCAAGCCTAGCCCTGCGTGTGCTTATAGCTCCGAGAAGCTATCCCCAGAGCCCCCCAGAACTCCAAGAGCTCATCATCCAACAGAACCCTTAGAATAGGGTCATTCCATGATTCCGAGATTCTCACGGAAGGTTAGGAACATGACCTTCCCCAAGGGCATTGTGAGAATATCCGCGACCTACTCATCAATTCCTATATGATCGAGCCTTACGGTGCCTCGCTGTACCATATCCCAGATAAAGCGGTACCAGCCATCAACATGCTTGGATCGTTTGTGGAACACGAGATTCTATGACAAACGAATCCCCCTCAGGTTGTCACAAAGGATAACGGTGGCATCTAGCACATGCTCGAATAACTCACTGAAGAGCTTTCGCAACCAAGTGACTTCACAACAAGCCATACATGTTGAAATGTATTCGGCCTCTGTGGTGCTTCAGGGTACCAACTTCTGCTTCCTGCCCGAAGCAGATCTACATGTGAAGCAGCATCCAGATGTGCTCTTGCGATCCACCACACTGCTAGCCCAATCAGCATCAGTATATCCAAGGAGTGTCATGCTCCAAACAGTGTAAGCCCATGGTCTATCATGCCCCAAAGATATCTCAAGAGTTTCTTGGCACCAACCCAGTAAATGTCATGATCAACCATGTGTTGACGCAAAGTGTTCACTGCACAACATACATTTGGACGGGTGTTCACTAAAAACATCAAGGCCCCTACGAGTTGACGATACTTAGTAGGATTTTCTAACACGGGCCCAGCAGTGCTGCCACTCAACTTCTTAAAGTTGAGCTCCATCGATGTCGACACGGACTTGCAGTTCACCATACTAAATCTTTCCAGAAGCTTCACAATGTATTTTCCTTGAGAAAGGAAAATCTTGCCAGGTCTCTACTAGACCTCCATGCCTAGGAAGTAGTGCATCAGTCCTAGGTCCTTCATTTCGAACTCAACAACGAGCTCCCTCTTGCACTGATGAATGAGAGGGTCAGCACCTGTCAGGAAGAGATCATCCACATACAACACCAGAATGAGAGACTTCTCCCTATCAACCTTGAAGTAAAGGTTCGGATCAGCATTACTACGAGTGAAGCCCAGCTTCATCAGGTAGCTATCTATCCTCTCGTACCAAGCTCTGGGTGCTTGTTTCAGCCCATAGAGGGCTTTCTTCAACCTGCAGACATGGGTGTCCCGATCCTGGACTTCAAACCCCAGAGGTTGCTCCACATATACCTCTTCCTTTATCGCACCATGCAAAAATGCGGTCTTCACATCCATCTGATGAAGACTCCATCCTTGCATAGCAGTAAGGGATATGATAGATTGAATGGTGGTATATCGGGCCACAGGTGCAAATATGTCATCATAGTTTATGCCTTCCTTTTGAGAGAAGCCATGGGCAACGAACCTTGCCTTCAACTTTTCAGCACTTCCATCAGATCCATGCTTGATCTTATAGAGCCATTTCGAGGTGACAAGTGTTTTGTCCTCCGGTCTTGGAACCACATCCCAGACATCACACTTCATTATGGATTCATACTCTTTGTGCATAGCATCCTTCCAGACTTGATGCTTTACGGCTTCCTCAAAAGATACAGGCTCATATTGTACAATAGTACTCATGGCTGCTAGATACCCTTGGTATCTACTCGGGTTCTAGCTTTCACAGAAGGTCCCCCTTGGGGTCATATTTCCCTCGGTATCCTTGAGAGTGTCCCTGAGCCATGGTGGTCTCTTCCCCAGTGAAGGAGGTGGATCAATCGGGTCCATCGGTCCTTCAACATCAGGCATCGTCTCATCCTTCGGTTCTCCTTGATTTCCAGGCCTTTCTTCATGATCTTCCTCATGGAAGCATCTTTTTCAAAAGTGACATCGTGGCATATCTCCACTTCCCTTTGACCAGTCACATAGATTCTATAGGCCTTCGAAGTTTTGTTGTAGCCCACAAACATTCCCTGCTTCCCAGAAGCATCCAAATTGCTCCTCTTCTCTTTCAGCACATGAAAATAAACAGGACATCCAAAAACTCTAAAATGTGAGACGTCAAGTTTCTTAACAGTGAAACCTATTCGGGAGTTTTGGAGTCCAAGGCGGAATGTGGGCATTGGTTTTCTATGTCCACAGCAGTGTTCGCAGCTTCTCCCCATAGAGACTTCGGTAGACCCTGGTCACATAGCATTGCACGAGCAGCTTACACAATGGTCGTGTTCTTTCGTTCAACAACGCCATTATGCTCAAGAGTATAGACAGTTGTGGTCTCCCTCTTAATGCCAGCTTCTCTGCAAAAGTTCTTGAAATCGTCTGTCTCATATTCAGTGCCATTATTAGTCTGTCGAATAGCATCTCATGACTTCCTCCAACCTGGTAGAGTGTATCAACTCTAAACCCAATCGTGATAGCTTCCTTGAAGCTCTTCTTCCACATGCGCACCTTTCCATCAGTGAATGCCACATTGAAACCTTTGTCTTCCATGGCCGATATAGACACAAGGTTCTTGTTCAAATTAGGTACATAGAGTACATCCTGCAAGCGGTGGACTTGACGTTGAGACAAGTGGAGGGTCACATTCCATGTCCCCTTCACAGGATATGTGGCATTATCTCCAAGGATAATTTCCAGATTAGTATCCTTCTCAACCATATCAGACAGTGCTTCTTTGAACCCAGTGATGTGCCTTGAGGCACCACTATCTATCAACCAGACATCCATAGTGTCGGGTGGAGATGTAGTGGAGAGGACAGATACAAGAATGAATTCATTTCTTTTATCAACAACATTTGATTCCTCATACCTGGAATTTTTCGACCTTTTGAAAGGTTGCTCATTTCCGTCGGAGGGAGCCTTCCTCTTTCCCTTGAACCCGTTGTTCCTTTGATTTCCATTCCTATGGTTGTTGTTGTTGTCATCACCATTGGGAGAATCCTTCTTGAAAGGACATTCTCTAGCATAGTGACCTGGCCTATGACAAGTGAAACACTTTCCCTTCTTTCCTTGGGCCCTTGCTCTTCCTTTGTTCTTTGGACCACCAAAGTTCTTCTTTCTAGAATGAGCAGCGTACAGCATTTCCTTCATTTCCATACTCCTTCATTCTTGTCTCTTCTTGTACGCATCTCGATAATACTTCGTCAAAGTCAGGTATCACATTATTATTTAGAATGGTAGTGTTGAACACATGCCATTCGGATGGGAGCCCTCCAAGTGCGGTGAGTACCATCTCTTGATCAACTATTGTCTCCCCAATAGCCAGCAGATTGTTCCTGATCTCGGTCAGCTTCATAAAATATGATTGAATGGACTCATCCCTGCCTTTCCTCAGATTCTTCAATTGATTCTTGTAGAATAGAACTTGATTTGCATTGTTGGCCTTGAACATGTTGACCAACTTATCATACATCTCTTTGGATTTGCCCTGCTCAGAGATGTAGGCAACCAGACTCTTGTGAAGTGAGTCCCTGATAATTAGCTTTGCTTTGATCTCCCCCTTCTTATACTTAGTTTTGGAGACAGCAGTTGCAGTGGATGGAGGCTCTTGGATTTTACCTTGCACATAGTCCATGACATCTTGTTCTTCCAACATAAGATCCAATGTCATCTTCCAAGCATGGAAGTCATCATTCCCAGTCAATTTGTCATCGGCCTTGAAGCCATTGTTGTTTGAGGAACCCATCCTCTTCTTCGGTGATTGCTACAAATTAGGACTTTGTCTTCTCCTCAGCTCTGATACCATGTAAATTTATGTAGATGTTCTATGCTTGATGCAACTTTACTTTCTCTTCGATACTAGACAACAATCACATAAATCATTAAGTAAAATGTTGATAGAACATACCAGAGGATCAACAGAAGACAAGCCATAAAAATATATATTTGTTGGTGCGTTACGACGATCAACAAGATGCTTCAACCAACAAAGTCTCCTTGGTCAGCTATTCTAGAATGTGTCACAACAACCCTCAAAACAGCCAAACGGTCAACTCAAAGTCAACCCCAAAAAAGTCAACGATGCCTAGAAAAGTCAACATTGAACAACAGCAAGTAAAAGTCAACGCAACTCGGTCTACGGTCAACCTTTGACCTCGATTCTTGTGACAAAATGTACTGACTTCAGAAATCGAAGTTTATGCCAAAATTCAACTCCTTTTGACCATGTGTTGACCAAAGTCAACGCTGGTCAAACCTGTGGTAGAAACCCTAGCTGCCACAGAAACTGTCTTCGTCCTTCTCCCACGTGTGAACCCCAGATTTGCCTCCAAGTAGCTCGAACCAATCAGAAGTGGAGAGAGAAATATGTGTGATGAGGAGATGAGTGAAATGTCCTCCAAAGTTGACCTTATTTATATCCATTAGTTAGGGTGTGTGACACATTTGATGGGGGTGTAAAACCTTAAGACCGACCTGCACATATTTTGAAAGTATTAAAAATCAATTCAAAATAAATGTTCTGCTCATCGGATCAAGATGATCTTTAGATCAATATTGCACCTCTCCGAAAGAGGAACCCAATAAAAATATTGGTATCTTCATCTGAGCATCACAACATGGAGTTTGGACCTAGTTGTCCAATTTTAACATGTCATGATGGTTTTTTCTTTTGAGCAGGTTATTCATTGTAAATATCGCATCAAGCTAAGTTATAAAGCTCCATAGACAGTATGTTTTCTTTTCAATGGTTTTGTTGAGGTATAGGTGTGGTTTAACATCGATGATAGGGGGAGGGTTCTGTAACAGACTCGGGCTAAAAGTTAATGTAATAAAAGTAAATAAAGGCAAAAATAAGACCATGGTTAAGGGACACTTATTCCAAGCTGAAAGTTGGGCAAGGATATCCTAGTGGGCATCACTGGATGTGTTTATGCCTAAGGGAAAATTGGCAAAGACATTAAAAAGGAAAAAAGAAAAATTATTTTGGCACATTTATTTATGAAAAATAAAGGAAATTAGGAGAAAAGGAAAGTGAAAGGTCGCAGGTTGCATGTAAGGGGGGAATTGAAGGAAAATAATGGAATATTGAAGAAATTAGAGACATGGATGATAAAAAGATCTCATAACATCAGTTGGTTGCTTTTGTTAATTCATTTTCATAATTACACTCGGAGAGGAGAAGAGCACCAAGAGGAGAAGGAGATCAAGCAAGAAAAGGGAGGACAAAGGAAGGAAAGCAAAGATCAAGCAAGGAAGAGCAAGATCAAGCAATTTCAGCAGGAATACTTGCAGGTAACAGATTGCATGTATGATTTCCTAGCTGGTTTTGATATGCAAGGTATGTGCATGTTGGTATTTGGTTCTTTTATTTTCAGTGGCATGGTTTTGTCAGGTTTTGACAGTGGTTTTCAGCCTTTCCTTATCTTTTTTTGGATAGTTGTGGTGTGATGGGATTGTTCTCGGTTTTGAGCTTTGGAATTGCTGGATGGTTTCAGAATCTGGGGCAGAGGTAGTCTCAAGAACATTCCCAAAGGCTTAGGAATACCTTGACCGGTTTTGGCGAGATACATAGTAAAGCCTAACAGTGGTGTCTCAGTAAGGGCCTAGTGATCTGGTGTGGATTGTGGTAAATCCTAGAGACAAGGAGACGAAAAGTTCCTCAAGAATAATGATGAGATCTAGAGGCGTTCCAATCTCGATTCAATTTAGTGATCTCGGTGTCAGTTTAGGTGAGATCACAATATGGTGAGGGTGGATGTGATTTATCCTCTAGATTCCCTTGGTTGTTTTTGGATTGGTTTATCCATGAGATCCCACATTCATGCTTGGAATATGGCACGGGGGTGACTGGCTAAAAGAAATATTTGGTTCAACCATGTCTATGATCGAGTGGTACGTGGAAGTCCCAAACCTAGTTGGCTCTTGCCTATGTTTAATGAAAGCTAAGTTCTCATGATTTTGTACTTGTTATTATGTAGCTTTAATGGTTGTTATCTTATGGTTATTTATATGGTTATATGTTGGTTATAAGCATGGTTATGTGATTGGTTCTAGTCATGGTTCATTTCATTTTTTACTTGTAATTGAAATAATAATGGATGCAAGACTTAATTGATGCTAAAACAGCTAAAGAGAGAGGGTGGTGATCCTTCTTGTTAAGTCTCATATGAATTTCCAGTCCTTTATGCTCAGTCTTGTATTCATGACTTGTAGGTTACATTGTTTCCAAGTGTGTGACAGAATTTTAGTTCCGGTTGGGGATGGTAAGGGCTAGTCATGGTTTTAGATTTGGGTTTATAATCATTGTTTTAATGTACTTTATGAGTTCAGAAAGTTATATGGATTTTTGGGTAGGGGCTTAGCCCCAACTTTGAAAAAGTGGCTTAAATTTCGCAGTTGCTGGCACAACACTAAGAAAAAAAAGGCCATAGCCGCACTGATGCAAGCCTATGGGAGTGAGTGGGAGTTGCCAGTCGCATGGAGCGCTTGGAAAGGGAGCGACTGGGGCTCAAGCTCAGGGAAAAGTAAGGTTGGCTCAGGGGATGGATACCTGGAGGGGTTGGGTTACTCCTAGAGGTACTGTGGCACCTAAGGGAAGTTAGTAAGGTTTTTTTGTCAACTCCATTTCCTTAAGATCACCTAGGAGGTTGAGTCTTGTCATAGTGGCCCCTCATCTCATGTTTACCCCGAGTAAGCCGGTGAAAGTGGGTAGATGTGAGGGGAGGTGCATTACACTTTCTTCTTTCTTCTTACAGGATCATCTACAGTTAACCCATACTTTTAGCAAATGGATTTGCTGCCAAGAAGTCTGGACATTTCCTGTATAGATTTTCTTTATTTCATATTAGTGCATAAACCTACTAATGCACTAGCAATAAAAGAATAAATTTGTCCTCGTGTGTACAATTCATAAGGTTGCTTGAATATTTCTTGTGTTTTCAAATATCTAACAAGTTTGCTTTGTATAACATCTAAATAAACTTGTTTCCATAAAATATTCCTACTGTCTTTGACCTCAAATTCTTTGGGTCCATTCTCTACGAAATTCAGCACAACGGGGCATTTTCTTGCACTTCATATTCATAATGATTAGAGCATGTTTATCATATATTTCTTGTTTAGTTCCACACGAATGCTCTAGAATTAAAGTAGTAAGAATGCCTATCATATTTTTCAGAGGGCAACCATCTTCATGGTAAACTACATTACCATTTTCATCTTTTATGACTTCTTGTTCCATTTTCTCCACCATTGCAGGAGAAGATTCTACTTCCCACCATTTGGACAAGGACCCAGTGAAGCATTTGATAATTGATTTTCATGCTTCTACTTCACCTTTCCCTTTCATGCACATTATCTTATAGGAGACACACATTTTGTCTAAAACTTGTCTGATTTGGCCAACATGCATGTCATCAATATTCCATTCTAGATACCAATCATCAGTAAAGGTTTGGGATTCGTGCATTTTTCCTTTTCCTTGTAGATTAATTGTTGTTTCTTTAACATGTAGGACTTGCGTAACCATGGAGTGTTCTTCTTCTTTTGAAGAAGATTCAGGGTGTTCCTTAGGAAATAGGTATGGAATTTTTTTTTGGATTTTTGAGGGGCGACAGTTGTAATGTGGGGGTAGTATGGGCAATAAGATGAGAAATAGGAATCTTCTTTGTCCTTTTCTCAAGCAATATTTGCTTTATATATTCAGTTTTCTCATCCATTTTTACCTAAATTCCTCCCATCATTTCAAACGAAGATTCCAAAATTGTGTTCAGCTCCCTATAATTGTTTTCTAAAATTTCCTTTGCATAAAAAATAGTCTTTTTAGTATCATTCACCTCATCTTTGATTTCTGAAACTAAAAGACTCATTTCATTTATAGAAGAAGCAACAAAATTTATTGATACTTGAAGGATACCAGTATGCTTTTTACGTGCATAATCATTCGCAACAAAAGCATTTACTACCATACCCCTCAAGGTAGTATTTGTCCAATTTAACTATTCACTAATCGTCTGAATTTTGCTTTCTGCTTTGCTAAAAGGAGCTTCTTCCTTTAAGACCAATGGGATTATTTTTTATTGTTTATCTTCTTCTTCAAGAATGATTCCTTTAAAAGGGGGGAAAAGAATTTAGATTCAATTTTGCTCCCATATAGACTCTTAAATTTCTGTTTTGGGAAGATGGCTTCAATTTCTTGTTTTTCTTCCCTGTTATTCATCATTTGAATAGAATCATTCATTTGTTTTTGCTTCCATTCATAGAAAGACATCAAACATTTTTTTTCTAACATGTAATTTTTCAATTTTTCTGCTAGGATTCTCTTTTGAGTATTAGACACTGAGGCATTAAATTCCTCTGTTTGTGGATGGGTATACAGATCCCAGTTTATCATCCTTTTCATCCATTTAGAATCAACTTGCCATTTATAACAACCTCTCATCGGGAAAAATAATGTTTTCATTTATGGGATTGCGAGGTTTTTTTTTTCCAATTTTTCTGCTAGGATTCTCTTCCGAGTATTAGACACTGAGGCATTAAATTCCTTTGTCTGTGGATGGGTATACATATCCCAGTTTATCATCCTTTTCATCCATTTAGAATCAACTTGCCATTTATAACAACCTCTCATCGTGATCTGAAAATGGAACTATTTGTAATGCTATGCAAAGTATCCATTCTCAAAGAATTTAGTGTGCAAAGTGTTCTCCATGACTTGCAGGTTAAACAAAGTAGTTTTGGTTTGTTTATGAGTTTTATGTGTGATGATTTGTTAATTAAATTTACTATTTAACATGTCACAGCAGAAATACACAGCAAATAAAATTCAACATAACATAAGTCAGCAAATTGTTGAGGCAGTTCACCCCTCCTGGGCTAGATCTGCCAATCCAAGGCTCCCTAATGGCATGTCCTTGCTCTATTAATTTGCTCAAAATGGTTACACAGTGAAAAATATGCCTAAACAGGCAAAACCAACTGTAAATTCGACTTCAAAAGATAGAAAATAGCTAGACATGGCTTTTGTTTCACCTTAAACAGTGAAATACAACCCAATGCAGTGCCTTCTCCATGATGGCCCTGATGGCTCCTTCATCTTCCCTGAAGCAAAAGCTATTGTAGATCACCTCTGTTCACTCTGAAACTTATTCCAAACTCTTCAGAATGCTGAAGAAACCCAAAATTGACTAAAATTTCATCTTGTTTGGTCGAAAATTGAGAGAGTTATGACTTCTGCAAGAAAAATGTCCAATGTCCCCCAAAAACCCCACTAAAAGTGGGGGAACTCCAGTTAAACTCGACAAAAAGGCGGAAAGGCCTGACATGGTGGAACCCGCCCCAAATCCGGCGGAACCACTGGCAGTTAAATTTAATGTCGAGGGTGGCAGGTCACATGGACTGCCACCCTAGCTGCCGTTGGAACCGCAGTTATCCAACCCAACCGCAGCATTACTGTGGCACTTCGGCGTGTTCACATGTGAGAATTCCACAAACAGTTAACCATTTTCGGATAAGTTTGAAGAAGCGTGCCCCTGGTCACAGTTGCAAGTCACATGAATATGGGGCTAGCTATGAGGGCTAGCCCCCTTAACTTTTACCTCTAGTTTGAAAAGTTTAAGCCCGCGGCTCTTAGCATGCAGTCACGTTGCGACAAGGGTTGGCCCTGAGGGGCTGGCCCCCAAACCTTTCTCTGCCCAAACGTAAGCCGACCTGACTCTTCTTTTACTCCGCTCGACTTGTTTAACAAAAACACCTGTAGCGTGCCGGTCAGGTCCCTCTGCCCGTGTTGTCGGGTCGGGGGTTCAACTCCCATGAACTATAAAATTTTTCACAGTGTTCAAACCTTCGGCCTGGGGCCACGTGGCACCCTCTGATAGGCCCTCATAACCTTAAAAAAAATTAACTTGCCCTCTTTTTTTATAAAAAATGGCATAGTCAACTTAAGTCAAAAAGTCATGTTTTGGAGTTCATTGGACAATTTCAAACCTCAGTAACTTTCACATACGACCTCGATTTTGAGAACCGTTCGCAGCGCCAGAATCGCAGCGACAAGACCTTTCCGATCGTTCAGATTGCAACCATTTCTGAGCACTTCCATTTTGAGCAATTTTTTAACTTGGACATGATCTCCTGATCACACCTCCCCAATGGGAAGCTTTTGGACCCCAAAAGTTATCTAGACTACATAAACTAAAGATGAGGAGATTGATTCTCCACTCTTCCAACCTTTATCCGTTGAAATCTCCATGATTTCATTAAATTGAGCTTCTCATAAAAAGACAAATTCTTCCTTGAATCTGTTGACCGACTGTTGCTAACCTTGACTGTGTTATGATGCAAATTTTTGAAACTTGCATAACAACAACTAAAATTTGCAGAAAACATACTGCTCCTACAATGGTCTACCTTCAAAGGAAACTGAAAATAATATTCACCTTGCCAACTGTCCTTACGGAGAATTTTTTCCGAATGAGCCATGTACTTGTGTCGATTCCCGACCAAGTTTCCTCGCCATAGTACCCTGCCATTCTGAAACCAACAATAATCATTGCTGAACTTTGTGTTCTCTTTGCTTTCATGCTTCACCCTCTCTTGGATTTTTGCACCACCTTGCACTGACACTTTGTTTTCTGCACTGATTGACACTAAAGACAATTGCTGCAACATCTTGTCATCTTCTTCCAAAGACGACCTGCTTTCAGACTGAAACAACTGATTATTTACATCAACATAAACATGAAAAGGATTATGTACAAAATTTTTTTGCTTAATCATCAACAAAATCAAATTTTGACTTGCATTGACAAGCCTTTTCAACTTCCCTGCATTCCCTAAAGAAGATTATAGCTTTTTTCGATGTGCTCTCACAATAAACTCCTTGCCATCCTTAAATAAATGGTACTTGTTCTCATGGTGATGGAAGATTGCTTTCCTGTCATATAAGTAAGGAATTCCCAACACCACACCTGTAATGTCAAGCGGTACCACATCTAATTCAACCATGTCAATATAATGATCTGTTATGGCGAAGCGCAACATGCACTTCCTTGAAAATTGTAAATTTGCATCCTTGCAAATCCAACCAAGAGGATAAGGTTTAGGATGTGGAATGGTTGCAAGATTCAGCTTCTTGACTAATTCTTCTGATATGAGGTTCACTTGTGACCCATTGTCAAATAGTGTGTCTATCTTTGTGTGTTTTGAAATGATCCTCACATGAAATAGCTCAATCCTCCTCTCCTTATTCGGAGCTTCTATGTGATAGTTTGAAATGCTAGAATTGGGATTTGTTTCATTTACAATCTCTTTCCCCTTTATTTTCTTTAGTGTCATAGCTATGCTTTTAGTTTCATCTCCTGATTCAGACCCTAAGTCTTGTTCAACGATTTCAACCGTCTTGCATTTTTCTTTGGCCTTATCTTTGGTTTTGAATAGTTGAATTTTTTTCCGGTTTCAACTCCTCACATGAAATAGCTCAATCCTCCTCTCCTTATTCGGAGCTTCTATGTGATAGTTTGAAATGCTAGAATTGGGATTTGTTTCATTTACAATCTCTTTCCCCTTTATTTTCTTTAGTGTCATAGCTATGCTTTTAGTTTCATCTCCTGATTCAGACCCTAAGTCTTGTTCAACGATTTCAACCGTCTTGCATTTTTCTTTGGCCTTATCTTTGGTTTTGAATTTTTCTGGTTTCAACTCCGGATGAAGTTTCCAACAATGGTCTTCGTCGTGGCTTGTTTTGGAACAGTTTTTACAAAAGAATTTTCCCTTCTCTTTCCTAGAGTTTGCATTTCTCTTTCTCCCTTTGCCTTTAAATTCACTATCCTCATTCCCATCAAAATAGTGTTTACCTCTAGCCTCTAAATGTGTGGCTTGGACACAAACCTCGTCTAGACCAGTAGGATTGAACATAAGGATAGTATGTATAAGATAGTTGTGTAAACCACCTATATATTTCAGCAAAGTGTCTTGACTTTGTAAGTCTGCCCCTAATAAGAGTGCTCTTCTCCTAAACTCTTGGGTGTAGTCTTGTACATTTTGTCCCTTAAGTTGTCTGAAGTTTTTCCAATTCATGATAGCCTTTTGTAAATGAGCTAATGGATTAAATTTCTTTTTAATTGCAGTAATAAATTCAGCCCATGATAAAGTGATCTTACCATGTTTTTTAATTTCTTCCTTGGTTTTAGCTTCCCACCATACCAATGCTGCTCCATCCATTCTCAAAGAGGCTAATTGAATATTGGTGTCGTCATCATGAAGGTTCTGTATCCTCAAGTAAACCGCCAAATGCCTTATCCAATTGTCAAGTTTCTCTTCATTGACCTCACCATTAAACATAGGCAACTCAAACTTAACATCAAGCTTTAAAAATGAACTTTTACCAGTGTTTTTTGACTTGTGAGATTGATTCACTAAAGTAGAGGATGAAGATGGGGATGGTGGATCACCATTTCCTCCGTGTCCTTTCTTTGACTTGTCATCACTTTTCTTTCCTCCTGAAGAACCCTCTCCTTCCTTGTGGTGTTTCGACCCTTCTCCTTCAATCCTTTCATTCCTTTCTTGGTAGAGCATCATCATCCTCTCAGTCATGTCCAGGAACGCCTTTCGGAACACTCGTTCTTCTTCTTTGGGATCAGTGTCTTCAAGAACTTCTCCTTCTCTTGAAGATATGCGTAAGACTTATTCTGTGGCTCCTGGAGGTGAATTAAAAGGTGGAGTTAATGGCACTCTGGCCCTCCTTGGTTGAGGATTATTTTGAGCTCTAACCTTGTCCTTCCCCTCTCTTGAGCTTAAGCCTATTAAGCATCAAGACATGAAAAAAATCAACTATATCTTTGCACAAGAACAAATGCAGAGTAAAACTCTAGCTCTGATACCAACTGATCTGAAAATGGAACTATTTGTAATGCTATGAAAAGTATCAATTCTCAAAGAATTTAGTGTGCAAAGTGTTCTCCATGACTTGCAGGTTAAACAAAGTAAGTTTGGTTTGTTTTTTAGTATTATGTGTGAGGATTTGTTAATTAAATTTATTGTTTAACATGTCACAATAGAAATACGCAACAAGTGAAATTCACCATAACATAACTCAGCAAATTGTTGAGGCAGTTCACCCTTCCTGGGCTACATCTGTCGGTCCAAGGCTCCCCAGTGGCATGTCCTTGCTCTATTAATTTGCTCAAAATGGTTACACAGTGAAAAATATGCCTAAAAAGGCAAAACCAACTATAAATTCGACTTTATAAGATAGAAAATAGCTATAAATGGTTTTTGTTTCATCTTAAACAGTGAAATACAACCCAATACAGTGCCTTCTCCATGATGGCCCTAATGGATCATTCATCTTCCCTGAAGCAAAATATATTGTATATCACCTCTGTTCACTCTGAAACCTGTTCCAAACTCTTCAGAATGCTGAAGAAACCCAAAATTGACTAAAATTTCATCTTTTTTGGTCGAAAATTGAGAGAGTTATGACTTCTGCAAGAAAAATGCCCAATGTCCCCCAAAAACCCCACTAAAGTGGGGTAACTCCAGTTAAACTCGACAAAAAGGCAGAAAGGCCTGAAATGGCAGAACCCGCCCCAAATCCGACGGAACCACTGGCTATTAAACTTAATGTCGGGGGTGGCAGGTCACATGGACCGCCACCCTAGCCGTCGTCGGAACCGCGGTTATCCAACCCAACCGCAAAATTTACTGTGGCATTTCGACGTGTTCACATGTGAGAATTTCGCAATCAATTAACTGTTTTCGAATAATTTTGAAGAAGCGCACCCCTGGTCACATTTGCAAGTCACATGAAGACGAGGCTAGCTCTGAGGGCTAGCCCCCTTAACTTATATTGTCAGTTCGAAAAGTTTAAGCCCGCGGTTCTTAGCATGTGGTCACGTTGCGACAAGCGCTGGCCCCCAAACCTTTCTCCGCCCAAACGTAAGCTGACTCGACTCTTCGTTTACTCCGCCCGACTCGTTTAACAAAAATGCCTGTAGTGTGCCGGTCGGGTCCCTCTGCCCGTGTTGTCAGGTCGAGGGTTCAACTCCCATGAACTATAAAATTTTGCACAGTCTTCAAACCTTCAGCCTGGGGCCACATGGCAGCCTTCAGGCAGGCCACGTGCCACCCTCTGATAGGCCCTCATAACCTTAAAAAAAAATAACTTGCCCTCTTATTTTTTAATAAAAATTGGCATAGTCAACTTAAGTCAAAAAGTCATGTTTTACAGTTCACTAGACGATTTCAAACCTCAGTAACTTTCACATACGACCTCGGTTTTGAGAACCATTCATGGCGCCAGAATCTCAGTGATGAGGCCTTTCCGGTCGTTTAGATTGCAACCATTTCTGAGCACTTACATTTTTGAGCAATTTTTTAATTTGGACATGATCTCCTGATCACATTGGGAAAAATAATGTTTTCATTTATGGGATTGCGAGGTTTTTCATTCCCGGGGGAGCAGAGTTTCAAATCTACATTGTGGAATTACATTGTCTCCTAGATCTTTGCATCCTAGGCCATACCTTGGAGTACCATTTTTTCTCAATTTTTTGAACATTTATTTTTCAAAAGAATGCATCATTAGGATATGATCATCATGTGGAAAACTTATATATGCACATTGGGGATGTGGGCATGGTTCTCGTGCAGTTGAAATAGGAAGAGGAAGATTTGTTCTTGGATTGCAGTTTTGGTGTTCAAAAGAAATAACATTCTCACCGCGCTTGGCTGCGAAGGTTTGTAAAGATATTAGAGTGGAACAATCAAAACAAATAACAAAATAAGAAGAACACTTAAGTGATTGAGCTAAGATATCTAGTGGGTTATGCGAACAAGGTGGTTTTACAGTATGAGGGAAGGAAATAATGGTAGAAGAAGGGGATTCTTTAATAAGTGAAGAAGTAATAGATTGTTGTTTTGGAACTTTGGGAGCATCAACAATCGAGGTTTCTCGAAAAGAGATATCCTCCCATTTAATAACTGGATGTTCCATCTTCTGGTTTGAAGGATTTGTTAGGACCAGAGTACTAGATTAAGATTCTTGGTTTGGAGTATGAAACATTTCCAGATACATAATGTTTGTATGTCTGAAACATCCTATGGTCTGGATTGCAATGTTAGTCCTCTTGGCTCGCATATCAAAACCAGTAGTTTTAATTTGCAATTTAAAGATGTCTCCTAGATGTTCATCAAAGGCATAGATAGAGAAATTGGGGTAACACTCAAACCATATGGGACCATTAGACAATGGGGCCACTATTCCTCTTATTAATGAATGGGTAAACTTATGATGTGTGAGGTCTCTTACTGTGCATAAAACATAAGCATTGATACCTTTACTATGAGAGAAATCCCAACTCTTATGCATCTCATGTGTAAATAGTTTATTCCATATAGCTTTGAAATGAAAACAATTCAAATATGCATAAACTGTGCATAAAACATAAGCATTGATACTTTACTAAGAGAGAAATCCCATCTCTTATGCGTCCCATGTGTAAATAGTTTGTTCCATGTAACTTTGAAATGAAAACAATTCAAATTTGCATAAACACTTGAAGGGTAAATAAATTCCATACAAACAAGAATGGTTGCGGAGCAGCAAGTCCCTGCCATCAGGCAGTGGACTTTATTCTTTAATGTAAGAAAAACCTTTCTGCATAAACACTTGAAGGGTAAATAACTTCCATACAAACAAGAATGGTTGCGGAGCAGCAAGTCCCTGCCAAGAGGCAGTGGACTTTATTCTTTAATGTAAGAAAAACCTTTATTGCAATATTCCACTGAACGATGAAAGGAGATCATAAATAGGTTGTGTAACCTTTACTGATTTATGTAACCAAGCCATTATGGCCTGGTATTGTTAAAGTCATATTCATTGGGGTTAGTTTACGTCGAACTGAGTCACACTAAAGTCAAACTCTTTGAATACTACAACGTTTACAACTATGGTTCATGTAGCATTTATTTAGAAAAGTCATTTGCAATTTTGCATGTTCTCCATATCGGCACTTTTAAAACATTCAGAGATTCTGCTCTCCATAACAACTGGCGACTTGATTCTATTTTGCTTACATTTGACTAAAGAAACACCAAATTGTCAGTGAGTGATTTATGCCAAAACCATAATGATGACAGATTGAAGTTAGGTATCAAGCCAAAGCAAATGTTATCTCGATGATGACGACAACAAATTCGAATTCATAGTTTGATGAAAGAGATCTCATTCAGCTGGGCCAAAATTGGAATGCTTTAAACAAATAAAGACAATAAATGTTTTTCGAGAAGATATGGTTAGAAACTGTGTTGTGAAACCAGCTCCAAAAATAAAATAAAAGAGATATCAACACCTTAGAAATAAGCCATTTCAAGGGGGCAACCTCCAATACATTACATGAATGAACAATTCTTGGATGATACAAATGACAAAACCTCCTTTCTAGTCCATGGGGCCACAATGTAACCCTAGCCGACCTAACAATAATAATGTAAGGGCACAATAATAACAATATGGGGGTTACAAGGGTACAACAATAACAATAAGTGGGGCTACACTAACATAATAAGGGACTATAATATTAATATAGGGACTTAACATGCCCCTCTCCTTCAAACAAGTGTTGTCCTCAACGCTTGATTATTTCTTGATGCTTCTGTATAAAATTCTCATCCTCCCATGTGGAATATTCTATAGGAAAGTTCTTCCACTGGTTGAGATACTCTGAAATTGATCTTACTTGTCGAAATCTTGTTTCTATGACTGCTTCATAACTTCTTTCGATGTGATGTTGATCTTCTTGTTGTTTCATTAGATTTTGCACCAAAGTTAGGTTATCTTTTGAGAGTTGGAGAACTTGTTGTTGATGCTCGATGTGATATTCAACTAATTTATCATCCATATTAGCTAGTATTTTATCCTTAAAACCATCCAAATTAGCCTCCATTTCTGCTTTTAAACCATCTATGTCATCTTCGGTTGCTCTTTGTAAGATCGAAATTTATTGCACTTGGTACCGTAATTTTGATATCTCATACTGTAATTCTTCCTCTTCATGCGTCATAGTATAGCTTTTTGAAGGCTTAATGAGTATGGAATTATTTTTTGGAGGCATTATAGAACCCAATACTAATAAAAATTATAAAATATGCCCTTGGAATCACTTCAAACTGCTTTTTCAAACAAACGTTATGCAATTTTAAAAACCAAATACACACTTTTTTCTTGCTTTTGAGGAGCTCGATATTGAAACTGAATTATATATATTATTTTGGATCTTCAATATATGAAATTTGGCACTGAGGTAGCCCTCTGAATTCTCTTTCGAATGCCACAGTTCTGACCTGATTTGGATTCTTGAAGACAAATTTGTGCCCAATCTCCTACGATGACCTAATTATGGACTGGTTCAGTAGAGCGAACTTGTACGACTTTCCACGTGTCACTGTTTCCTCCTTCGGCTCTGAAATTGATAGACATGAAACTACAGTCTGTGTACTTCAAGCCAATTTTTAGAGTATTCCAATTCGATTCTCAGAGAGAGAGTTATGAAGATTTTCCCACGATCACCTCTTTGAGATGAAATTTGGGAGCCTGAAAAAGACCTAACGTCCACAGATCATATCATTGAAAATATTGCGAACCAAGCTCTAAAATTTTGTGCTAATGTTCCTTAGGATTTCAGATTTTCTCTCTAAAAATTTCAGCTTCTGAATCTTCATAGAAACAACGTTATAGTGAAAATTCCGTGATGACCTGTTTAGGTGAAATTCAGGAGCTTGCAAAAATCCCTAACTTCCACAGATCATATCTCCGAAAATATTGCGAACCAAGCTCTGAAATTTTACGACGATGCTCCTCAGGATTTCTGCTTCGCACTCTAAAAATTTTAGCTTCTGAACCTTCGTAGAAAAAAATTATAGCGAAAATTCCGCGATGACCTGTTTAGGTTAAATTCAGGAACCTGCAAAAAGCCCTAACTTCCACAGATCATATCTCCGAAAATATTGTGAACCAAGCTCTAAAATTTTGCGACGATCTTCTTCAGGATTTCGGCTTCGCATTATAAAACTTTCAACTTTTGAACCTTCGTAGAAAAAAATTTATAGCGAAAATTCCACGATGACCTGTTTGTAGCAGCGAAACCCTAGAATCCAAAGCTCTGATACCAAATGTTGTGGTGTCAACCTTGTAGGTTGTGCAAATCTAGGGGTAGCAACACTTCCCTCTTTATAGAAGTGAGTGGTAGGCTTCCTTGTCGCCATAATTTTACATTCAATTTTTTTGGCCAACCTGAATGCCTTCTCCAATGAATCAGGTTCCAAAATGCGAACTTCATGTTGGATGTTATCCTTTAAAGTACCAATACTACAGGAGCAGAGAAAGAACTTTGACTAGGTTGAATTATACCAGCCTCTAACATTTCTGTAATCACGTGTTCAATTTCGCTCGTTTGGACATAAGGATATCTATAAGGCCTGATGTTTGGAGGAACACTTCCAAATGTTGTGAAACCAGCTCCAAATATAGAAGAAAAGAGATATCAACGTCTTTGAAATAAGCCACTTCGAGGGAGCAACCTCCAATACATTACATGAATGAACAATTCTTGGATGATACAAATGACAAAACCTCCTTTCTATATATAGGAGTCCATGGGGCCACAATGTAATCCCTTGATTTTGTGGTTTAAGCGATGCAGTGACAATACATGCAAATAGGCACAGTTTTGTCTTGACAGAGGTCAAAATGTGTCGAGCCGTATCGATATTACTACATGCAAATATATTTCCTTGGTTACTTTGCCTAGCTCATTCTCATGGTACTTAATGCCTTGAACTAATGCTAACATTAGTTCGACAATTAAAAATGCTAACGAAATATAAAGGCAATAAACGAATATAAAATATAGTTCTGGGCTCCTTGCCTCGGGAAGAGGCCATAACCATGAATTTTAATTTTATGATATTTGATTCGCTCTAATATGGTGAGCAAGAAAAAACACTTTAGATTAACTGTCATAAAACTAATGTTATCTTATCATTTCCGATTACGATAGTCTCGTCCCTGACGGCACAGACTAAGTAATAAGAAAAAATAAATATAAAAATGTTATTATATATTCCATATTACTCATTATTGAAGTAATAGGGACAAAATTAAAAAGTATAAATATAATTAAATATTAAAATATTAAATATTAAAATAAAAAGTTAATAATAATAATTTAATTTTAAAATTATATTTGAATTAAATAATAACATAATTATCTTAAAATTAAAAAATGCCTTAAAATGTATATAAAAATTAAAATAAAACTCTAATAATAATAATTTAATTTCAAAATTATAATTAATTTGAATAACAAATAGTGTGCCATACTTTGAGAAAAGAAAGTGAGAAAAGAAAGACCGAGAAAAGAAAGACCATATTCAATAGAGAAAAATAAGTTCGGCTAAATTATTAATAATAATAATTTAATGCACATAGATTTGACCACTGAGTTTATTACTAAGTCTACGAACGCATACATTCTCTACTTTCCTTTAATTTTGAAACATTTTAGAAAGAAACACATGCTCATAACCATTAAATCTACTCAAACTATATTTCATCATTAAAATTTTAGAAAAAAATACATGCTCATAACCATTAAATCCACTCAAGCTATATTTCATCATTAAAATTTTATTATAAATTTCAATTATTAATTATTTAACCAAAAATAATAATAACTAACCCAAAAAAAAAAACCAGAACCATCATGCGTGTAAACCTACACTAAACAAGAGGTATGGAGAACATACCATAAGTATTCGTTTGTGATACACTATCCAAACATTGTTTTGCAGCTAAGAAAAGAACCCAGGGCTCTTTGTACACTAAAACAAGAGGCATGGAGAACACACCATGAGTATTCGTATGTGATACAGTATCCAAATATTGTTTTGCAGCGAAGAAAAGAACCCAAGGCTCTTTGTCCTCCATGAAAGAAAAGAACCGCGAATCTCAAATTCTGGTATTACTCTACTTCAAATAATTGAAGCAGCAACAGTACCTTTCAACTAGTGTGAGATTTTCGCACTGTCAGTTTAATTCCTCTCCCATTTTCCATCATGCAACCTTTGAGGCATTGCGCCACCGCTATTCGAGTTCCCGAAGCCCAGATGCTCCCTCATCTTTTCATTTCCACTGTCCGCCTGAAGCAAACGGAGCATGCCAGTCTGCCCGTACTCTCTGGCTTCACCGTCAAAATGGGGAAAATTTTCGGGCAAAATAGCTTGAATGGTACAATGGAGTACGCTTGGCTGAAGCGTTGTGGCAGAAGAAATTTCAGAACTCATGTGTTCGGTCCCATTTATGTTGACGAGAAGACGTCAATTGTTGCTCTGGAAGAAGGTAGTCGATACTCTGCTGTTAAAATCGATGATTCCGGTAACTACAAGCGCTTGCTTATGGAAAGCAGAGAGCTTGTAAGTTTTCTTACCCTGATGTTCAATGGTTCCTCTTTTGCACTGATAATACCTTTCAATGCTTTATCATTGCACTTCACCCATTTCCACTTCCAATCGGGTCTGGTTGCATTGAGAATCAGACCTGGATCAAATTGAAGTTAAAGCAGCACTAGTTGCATTGAGAATCAGACCTGATTTAATTTATTTTCAGACCTGGATTTAATATATTTTAAAGCAACACTGGCCGCATTGAGGATCGAACCTGGATTTAATGTATTTTAAAGCAGCACTTGCTTCATCGAGAATCGAACCTGGATTTAATATATTTTAAAGCAGTTGCATTTAATTTAGGAGTTGTCTTTAGTGTGACTTTTTGGAGTTTCAGGTGCCGGAATTCGGTGAAAAAAATTGAGGTAAAATCTTGGTTTTTGTTATTTAAACTGGTTTTTTGACTCTATATATGGATTCAGCGCCTTCAAAAACCCTTACGTCACTATTGTGCAATATTAACAATCAAACTTTTCTTTTGAATAAATTCCTGCCAGATTTTAGAGAAATTACACCAAGAAAAACCACCATAAAACACTTCAAAAAGTTCATTTAATTTATTTTAAAACGGCACCGGCTTCATCTTGATCAAACCTGCATTTAATTTAATTTAAAGCAGCACTGGCAACATTGAGAATTAAACCTGGATTTGTTATGCTAAACTCCCACAAGCCTACCATTAGTCCATAGCCCAATCAACTGATGAAAATGCTAACAAACAATTTAGCAAAAGAGGGTGGGGTGGAGTTTGTGAGGTTTGGGTCATGACCTTGTATAAGTTCAACCTCACCTCTATGAAAGCTCTTTTGGATGTATTACTTTAAAATTACAAAGATGCATAGGAGTCAAACCTTGATTTGTTATGGTAGGCTGTCCGAAGCCAACTACTTTTACATAACATGAGTCACTTCTAAAAATGAAGTAGTGGGGAGAATAAGAGAAAGGTTCTAAAAATGAAGTAGTGGGGAGAATAAGAGAAAGGTTATTAAATGAAGTTCATGACATCTAAATTTTCATTAATTATGTTATTATCTTTTATTAATAAAAAATTAATCCTTATTTTTAGGTGTTTGTTTTTATAATTATAATGGAAATTAATTATTAAAAATTATCTAAATAATTTTTGAAAATGAATATTAATTAACTTTTGGGGTTTAGAATATATGGTGATAGGGTGTTTTGTTAAGGTATTCCATGGTAAAAAAGTCATCGGTTCGAAATTCTGAGGGCAAAAATCTAGTCATGTTAAGGGGTGGTGTGGCCCAAGCCGGATGCGATCATCGGGTGATTTTGATGGCTTAGATGCTCTTAGGTCGCGGTTACTTAAACCACAGGTTAGGCGTGCCAGTCATCTCAAGACTCACATTACCTAATAATAATAATAAAATGAGGATTAATTAACATATTGAGAAAAATTTATAAAATTTAACTTTGGTTAATGATGTTTTTTTTGTAAGTCTATCAATTCTATTGATCCATCAAAAATGAATTACATCACATTACAGTACATCAATCTTCTCCTAATCACGCTACAAAACATTACATTTTTCTTTCTTGGACATAGGCTCCAAGATTATACATTGGCTTGTCTTTCTTGCCTTTCCTCTTCTGAACGTATATCCAACCCGAGCGATTGTCTAAGACAACCACCTCCTTTCCTTGAGATGTTTCCATTGCTGAGTGCTCTGACATATTTGTTGGCTCCTTGTCACTATCTGAATGGTCTGATTTGTAGGTACACTTTTTCCTACTCTTTGCAAATGCCAAAATTATGACTGAATTTTGTGCTGCACTAATTGACGGTTGAGCTTCCTCCTTGATGGTTGAGTTTGCATATCATGAGTCGGAACTGGGTCTACAAGAGCAGTGTTGGCATCGAGAGTCTTTAGATTTTGAGAATTACCCAACCCACGAGCCACAATGGACTTAGAACCATTGGGTACTTTTGGGTCTTGCCATCCACGATTTTTCTTCTTTGCTTCAAGGTGCAGAGATGTGCCTTGTGAATATGGGAAAACATTTTGTAGGTGTTCGGGTTGTTGGCAAGATCTACTATGAAAAGTCGTATTTTCATAATCCACCGGTTGGGAATAAACCCTATTTCCCCATTTAATGAGGATTTTATTTGGAAAACCTTAACTGAGGTCAACTTCAACACAAATACGAAAATGTGTGAATTCCTTTCATAATCCTTTCTAAATCAATCTTAATGAAACAACATAAAAAATTTCCCAAATCTTTCAAGACAACCGGATTTGACAAATGGATGGGCAAGTTGGGAAACCTCATCCATATTGGAGTTGCCAAATTTGATATAGATAGAGGATTAAAATCCAGAAACCAAGGCTGAAGGGAGAGACTAGATCAACCCCAAAACTAAACTGGGGTCCTTGATCAAAAATCTTTTGTCAATCCTCTATCTTTTGAAAAATAAAAATAAAAACTCCTTTTAAGCATAAATGAACCACAACATCTGGAGACCAATTCTGGTGAACCCGCTCCTTAAGAGATGAAGAAGGCCAAAAACATTGAAATGGAAAATAAGCGCTTTATGCTCATAATTTGCAACTATGAAACCAATTGTAATATTTTTCACCTCAAGAGAGGGGGTTTCAACAAATGCAGATCCAGAGAGATCTTTAGGGTTTGGAGAAGGAGGCCCTGGTTTTAGAGCATCTTTAAACGATCTTGGTGGGGCTAAGGTGGATGCACCTCCTCCTTTTGCTCCACCTTGAATTCTTACTACAGTGTAAATGATGACATCCTTGGAAATGTCATATTCATTGAGCAGCTTTTGATCCTGAAGTTGTCATCCTTCTTGAATGAGCCGAAAACATTCATGAGGAATGTGCTTCTTCTCTTGTACCTTTTTCACAAGCAAGAGAACAAGATCTAATTTTGAAACCTACAAAAAAAATAAAAAATCTCGTGAGATTGGTTTCGCCAAGAAGGAGAAACTATCAAAATATGAGCTCCATATTGTTGCAAAGAGGAATTTTTTCATGTCTGAGCTCCAGATCGCTGCAAACCCAGCATTTCCAAACCCTTTAGCACCGACCATTCTTGAAAACCTACTTTGGTTAATGATGTTAAATCCTTACTCCTCATCATTAATTTTAATCTTATTTATAAGAGATTTTTGATTTTAAGCAATTTGCAGTAGAAAGACCACACTAGGGAATAACTTGAATATAAACCTTCAAATATGAAAATATGCATTTAACTCAAATATCCCCTATAAGCGAGAACTTGTACTTATGTGCTCATAAGTTACATGGATAGAAATTAATAGTTCAAAGCAATCACTATATTACCTTGTGTGCAGGGACATAACAAGAACAAAAGATGATCTATTTTCAAACTAAAAGAAATAAGGTTTATTTTCTATAGAAGGGTAAATAATTTGAATTTTTCTAGGTATGATAAGAAGTTAAGAAAATCATAGTATTTTAAGGAAAAAGAACTAAGCAAACAAATTTAGACAACTTGAAGATTCATCATATGACAAGAAGTGTTGTGAACCAAAGCATTTAAAGTAAAAACAAAAAACACGCTTGATGCACATAAACTGATATTTTTAAAGCATTTCCTCATAAAGGAATGTGACAGTTATGCTAATCGACAAGCCGAGGATTATTGTAGCCTCTTCCCTTGTATATGCGATGGGTATTTTCTTAGATGGTATGATGCTCGACACCTAGTTCAAGAATTATTAAACTAACGAGGATGGGATAATGATGCAGGAGCATCCGGAAATTAGCCAGCAATGTGATTACATGTTCACATGTTGTGGCTAACAAAAAGTGGGAAAATTTGATCATTAATATTTTAGTTAGCTTTAATTATGAGAAGTTAGTTTGTTTGATTTCCTAGATTAAATAGGAATAAAAGTAGCAAATTTGGTTCTCCCTGCGAGGAGATTTAGCCAAATAGATCAGATTGAGGATAGGATAGAGTTTGTTTAAAAGTTAATAAATGGCAGACCACTTTCAGTTAGTGATAGCGTAAATAGGTGTGAAGTGTGATAGGGTAGATAGACAGAGTGAAGTGGGATTGAAGTCAAGCATGGAACAGAGGAGTAGACAGAGAGGAGAAGTCATTGAATGCAAAATCCAGCCATCGAAGGGCTCGGCTTTGTGTATTTACCTTTCTGATAAATTCCAAGTGTTTGTGTGTGTTTAATTCTCTCGTCTATGTTAATTATCACTCTTTATCTCGTGGTTAATTTTAATATCACATTATTGCACAACGTGTTCAAAGAAGTAAATTGGCAGTGCAAACAACAAAACCACAACAAGGTTCTGTATAAAAGGTTTGGGTGAAGTATTTGGTTCAAAAAAGACTTAAAAGTTTCGTACATTGGCCATCGCACATCGCAAATTTTAGAGTTTCGCATTAAGATTTTACACCATAAGTTGTTTGAATTGTGATGCGAAGCAGAAGAGTAAGGGAGCAGTAAGGATCGTTAGATATGGGCGTCGATCAACTGATGGGGAGGAAATCGCAAATTCGCACATCGCAGATTTTTGTGGTTTGTGTTTAAGACATCGCATGGTAAATTGTCTTATTTGTGGTGCGATAAAGAGTAGAAATTGCGATAAGGTTCATTGATTGCGATGCGGTACTGCGCATATCGCATATTGCAAGGAATAAGGAATACATCGATCGCTAAAATCTAAAAGTTGCGACAAGCGGTGTAGAGTTTACTGCGAGTTGCGAAGTCACAATATTGTAAATTGCTGAAAGTTGCGAAGTTTCAGGAGGTAAGTTTAAAAAGTTGCGAAGTGCTATTCCGCTATGATTGGTCACCCTTTGTGTGGACCATAAAACCATGGTTCCGCGCGTTTATTCTGATATTTGCAGCCACGCTGCATCATTTGGTATCATAGCAGAAGTTTAGTTATGTTCTTAAGTATTGTAGAAAATATGCCGCCCAGGAGAGGAGCTGGCAGGGGTCGTGGAAGACTTACAGCAAATGCAGCTTTGCTCGAAGAGATTCGGCATCTTCGTACAAGGATAGTGACAATGGAGACTGCTTAGAAGAGAGCTCCTGAAGAAGAAGACGTCAACGCAACATAAGAATCTTCTGAAGAAGAAGAAGAAGAAGAAAGCAAGGAAGCTAAAGTTTTCAAGATATTAGCAAAGGTTAGTGGAAAACCAAGAATGGAGATTCCTTTATATAACGGGAACCTTAATGTGGACGAGCTGATAGATTGGGTTAGTTCGGTGGATAATTATTTCGACTTAGAAGAGGTCGAAGATAAGAAGAAGGTGAAGTTTGTAACTACCAAGTTGAAGGGCCATGCATCTATCTGGTGGGATGAACTACAGACATCCAGGATTAGAAAGCGAAAGTTTAAGATCAAGCAATGGGATAAAATGGTAAGTAAATTGAAGAAAAAGTTTATGCCAAAAGACTATCAATTGAATCTTTTCAAACAGTTGCAAAATTTGAGACAGAAAGGAATGATTGTCAAGGAGTATACAGAGGATTTTTACAAGCTAAGTATTAGAGCAGGACATGCTGAAGATGATATGGAGAAAGTAGCCAGATACATCAATGGTTTAAGGTATGACATACAGGATGAAATCAATTTGTTGAGTCTGAAGACAATTGAGGATGCCTATGAAGCAGCTTTGAAGGTAGAGGAGAAGATGTTGAGGAAACAAAATCAGAAGAATAGAGGTAAAAATACAGTAAGAGGCAGAGGAACTTTCAGTCCAAGATTTCAACACTCTCAGAATGAAGCAGGAGGTTCGAGTAGTAGACCACCGCAAAGAGGAGACTTTGGTAGAGGAAGATTTTCACCCAGAGGTAGAGGTCGAGGAAGAGTAATGCGATGTTACACATGTGGAGAATGGGGACATGGATCATGGGACTATCCTTGTAATAAACTAGCAAATCAGTGGAATGTGAATGTAGCTGAGGAAAAGGAAGAAAATTATCAGGTCACAGAAAAAGAAGAGCCACTTGAGGCATGAGAGTCTTTATTGCTCAAAAGAGTATTTCTTAAAGCAAAGAAGGAAGTAAATGAGCCAACTCAAAGGAAGAGCTTATTCAAGACTATATGCAAGTCTAAAGATAAGTGTTGCAAAGTTGTGATTGACATTGGAAACACTGATAATCTTGTTTCCACAGAGATGGTTGAGAATTTGGGGTTGAATAAGATGGTACACCCTACTCCCTACAGAGTGTTGTGGCTACAGAAGGGACATCAGATTTTGGTGACAGAACGGTGCAAAGTAGAGATACAGACTGGTACATATAAAGATGTTATATTGTGTGATGTGATGGCAATGGACGTGTGCCATGTATGGTTGGGAAGGCCTTAGAAATTTGACAGAAAAGCCATTCATGATGGCAAAAGGAATACTTATACCATAGAGAAGGATGGAAAGAAGCACACATTTCTACCTTTGAAGGATGAAGCACACAAAGGAACAGCTAGGAATAATGTTATGTTGATCAATTGAAAGGAATTGTTGCAAGAAGTCAAGAAGGAGAAAGAAATACATTGTTCTATTGTGGGTAAACCCAAGGTAATTCTGACTTCTACAAATTTAGACAATTTTCCTGTGGAAATTAAAAATCTGTTAGATGATTACGTTGATATAGTTGTTGATGAATTATGAAGTAAATTGCTACTAGTCAGAAGTATCAGTCATCACATAGATTTAATACCTGGTGCAAGTTTACTAAACAAAGCAACATATAGAATGACCCCTCGAGAGAATGAAGAAGTTGGAAGACAGGTACAGGAGTTGTTAGATAAAGGATTGATTAAAGAAAGCCTTAGTCCATGTGCGGTACCAGCCGTACTTAGTCCAATGAAAGGAGGAGAGTGGTGCATGTGTACTGATTCCAAATCCATAAACAAGATCACTATCAGGTATAGATTTCCATTGCCACACATAGATGATTTGATGGATTGTTTAAGTGGGTCAAAGTATTACTAAGATAGATCTGAAGAGTGGATACCATCAAATAAGGATTAGAGAAGGAGATGAATGGAAGACTGAATTTAAGACCAACAGTGGGTTGTATGAGTGGTTAGTGATGCCTTTTGGGCTCGCTAATGCACCAAGTACATTTATGAGTCTAATGAATAAGGTCTTGAAAGAGTATGCAGGAAAATTTGTGATAGTCTATCTTGATGACATTCTAATTTTCAGTCAGAGTAAGGAAGAGCATTTGGAGCATGTCAAGCTGGTGTTAAATACTTTGCAAAAGGAGAAGCTGCTTATAAATTTGAAGAAGTGTAGTTTCATGAAGAAGGACCTCATTTATTTGGGATTTATAGTCTTAGAAGAAGGCTTGAAGATGGACCTAGAAAAGATCCAGATAATACTGGATTGGCCAACTCTGAGAAGTGTATTTGAGGTAAGGAGTTTCCATGGTCTTGCAAGTTTTTATAGAAAGTTTATAAGAGGTTTTAGTCAGATCTGTGCACCAATAATTGAAACAATAAAGGAGAGAAACCAGCCATTTAAGTGGACAGAAGCGGCAGATCAGAATTTCAAGTTGTTGAAAAAGAAGATCACTAAAAGACCTATTTTGGCCTTGCCAAATTTTGATAAAATATTCCAAGTTGAGACTGATGCTAGTGGGATAGCAATTGGAGCTGTCTTGAGTCAAGAGCAGAGACCGATAGCTTATTTCAGTGAAAATTTAAATGAGGCAAAGAGGAAGTATTCATCCTATGATAAGGTGTTCTATGCTATTGTGCAAGCTTTGAATAAATGGAGGCATTATTTGTTGCCCAAAGCATTTTTGTTGTATTCAGATAACCATGCACTGCAATTCATAAATAATCAGCCAAATTTGAACCAAAATCATGCTAAATGAGTGGATTTTTTGCAGAGTTTTACCTTTGTATAACATACAAGTGGTAAGTCAAATAAAGTTGTTGATGCTTTGAGTAGAGTAAATTTGATTATGCAGGAACTGAAGATTGGCATTTTGGGGTTTGAAGAAATGATTGATAAGTATGAGGAAGACCTAGATTTCAAAGAAATATATGCGGCTGTTAAAAATCTGTGATTCATAATAGAAGCCAGTGTATGGACTACCTGATTCAAGGAGGATTGTTGTTCAAGAATAATAAATTGTGTATACCTAAGTGTTCCATGAGGGAAAATCTGATTAAGGAGAAACACAATGGAGGACTGTTTGGACACTTTGGACGGGATAAAACATTTTCTCAAGTAAGTGCTTTTTATTATTGGCCAAAAATGCAAAGTGATATCAAAAAGTTTATTGAGAAGTGCATGATTTGTCAACATGCCAAAGGAAGAAGCCAAAACATTGGGTTATATCAGCCATTGCCAATACCCAATAGACCTTGGGATGTTGTCAGTATGGATTTTGTTTTAGGTTTGCTGAAGACTCAAATAGGACATGATTCTATCTATGTTGTTACAGATAGGCTTTCTAAAATGGCACATTTTATTGCTTGTAATAAATCTAGTGATGCAACTCACATTGCTAATTTGTTTTTCTCTCAAGCTATAAGAGTACATGGACTACCTGTGAGTATTGTTTCAGAAATAGATACAAAGTTCGTAGGACACTTCTGGAGGACTCTATGGAAAAATCTAGGTACAAACCTCAGTTTCAGTTCAGCCTATCATCCTCAGACGGATGGACAAACTGAAGTGGTGAATAGGAGCTTGGGAAACATATTAAGGAGTTTGGTTTACAAAAAGCTAAAGCAATGGGATTTAGCACTTGCTCAAGCAGAATTTGCATATAATGATACTCCTAACCGGAGTATTGGGATGAGTTTGTTTCATATTGTTTTTGGAATGCATCCAAGAGGTGTGTATGAACTTAGAGATTTGAATAAACAAGAGACAAGGAGTGAAAAGGTTGAAGAATTTGCAGAACAAATGCAGAAGTTGCAGGAAGATGTCAAGCAGGGCTTACAGAAAAACACCCAAAAGTATAAACAAAGAGTTGATATGAAGAGGACTGAAAGAGAGTTTCAAGAAGATGATTTAATCATGGTTTATCTAAGGAAGGAAAGGTTTTTAGTCAGGACCTATAACAAACTGAAAATGAAAAATATAGGGCCATGTAGAATTTTGAGGAAGTTTTCCTCAAATGCATATGAGATTGAGTTACCAGAAGGAGTTGGGATATTACCCATATTTAATGTTGTAGATTTGTACCCATACCTTAACAGAGGAAGAACTACAAGAAGAAACTACAGAAGAAGAGGACTAGACTTTGAATTGGAAGGAACAAATGCCAAAGACAACAAAGAAAGAAGTGGAAGCCATTTTGGAGATAAGAGCAACAAAGAAGACCAGGGGACAAACCTATTATCAGTATCTAGTCAATTGGAAAGGACAAGCAGTGGAATATGCCAGTTGGATGACAGCAGCAGAGTTACAGAAGTTTAATGCAGATCCTGAAACATTGATGGATCAATCTTTTCATCCCCTGGAGTCTTATGCAGGAGCATCCGGAAATTAGCCAGCAATGTGATTATGTGTTCACATGTTGTGGCTAACAAAAAGTGGAAAAAGTTGATCATTAATATTTTAGTTAGCTTTAATTATGAGAAGTTAGTTTGTTTGATTTCCTAGATTAAATAGGAATAAAAGTAGCAAATTTGGTTCTCCCTGCGATGAGATTTAGCCATATAGATCAAATTGAGGATATGATAGAGTTTGTTTAAAAGTTAATAAATGACAAACCGCTTTCAGTTAGTGATAGCGTAAATAGGTGTGAAGTGTGATAGGGTAGATAGATAGAGTGAAGTGGGATAGAAGTGTGTGAGCGGTGAACAAAGGAGTACACAGAGAGGTGAAGTCATTGAATGTAAAATCCAGCCATCGAAGGGCTCGGCTCTATGTATTTACCTTTCTGATAAATTCCAAGTGTTTGTGTGTGTTTAATTCTCTTGTCTGTGTTAATTATCACTCTTTATCTCACGGTTAAGTTGAATATCACATTATTGCACAACGTGTTCAAAGAAGTAAATTGGCGGTGCGAATAGAAAAACCACAACAAGGTTCTGTATAAAAGGTTTGGGTGAAGTCTTTGGTTTGAAAAAGAATTAGAAGTTTCGTACATCGGCCATTGAGCATCACAGATTTTAGAGTTTCGCATTAAGGCTTTACACCATAAGTTGTTTGAATTACGATGCGAAGCAGAAGAGTAAGGGAGGAGTAAGGACCGTTAGATCTGGGCGTAGATCAACGGTGGGGAGGAAATCGAAATTCACACATCGCAGATTTTTGTGGTTTGTGTTTAAGGCATCGCATGGTAAATTGTCTTATTTGCGATGCGGTAAAGAGTAGAAATTGCGATAAGGTACAGTGATTGTGATGCGATACTGCACATATCGCATATCGCAAGGGATAAGGAACACGTCGATCGCTAAACTCTAAAAGTTGCGACAAGCGGTGTAGAGTTTGTTGCAAGTTGCTAAGTCGCAATATTGTAAATTGCTAAAAGTTGAGAAGTTGCAGGAGGTAAGTTTAAAAAGCTGTGAAGTTCTATTCCTCCGTTATTGGTCATCGTTTGTGTGGACCATAAAACCATAGTTCCACACATTTATTTTGATATTTGCAACCACGCTGCATCAAATAAGAATTATTAAACTAAGAAGGATGGGATAATCCAAGCTTGAGTATGGTAAGAAGTTAAATAAAATCATAAAATGTTAAGCAAAAAGAACCAAGTAAACAAACTTATATGACAAGAAGTGTTGCAATCAAAAGAGTTAAAGAAAAACAAAACAAACAAGTTCGTTGCGCACAAACTATTCTTTTTAAGGCACTTAAGGGGAGGGGAGCTTGTGGAAAAAAAAACTTTTAAATATTTATTTGAACATAATTAACAATATTGATTGAGGTAATAATGTAAAAACCTTTATAGAATTAAGTTTAAAGGGTTAGCTCAATGAATTTGTTGTCAATGTTGTTAGGCATTTTACTAGTCTTGTGCTAGTAGGTGTCTGCTTAGTTTGAATACACTTGGGTAAGATGCCCTAGTTGATCTAGAAGGGTTTACTAGGGATTCCATCCATGAATGTGCAAAAGCATCATTTGTTGAGTTTTTAAGTGCAATAGATATAAGCACGAATTTATGAAATAATGACAATTACTTCAAATTATGTAGATCTTCTTTTAACAATTCAAGTTTATCATTAAATAATTACACCTCATAAATTCAACCATAAATCCATAAGGATAGCAGAGACCACAATGCACAAAGAGAACACAAGATTTACCCTGGGAAAACCCACTTGGGGGGAACCCATCAACCTTTTCCTTAGATAAATTCTTTAGTTAATAAGAGATACATCTAATGCAACTAGTCAATTATGGTCAAACCTAGTCAAGCAGTCCTTTAGTTAAGTCGAGTCAAGTCAAACTTTTTCCCTTCAATCTCTGACCCTCTTTGATTTGCCTAGGCTGAATTTCAGCCTCCTAGAATATGCCTAGAAACTTAGCCTTCCCAGAATATGCTGCCCAGAAACACATGTGTGAGCTAGAAGAGAGAGAAATCTACACATGCAAGTTAGAGAGATTATCTTTGTCTTTCTTCTTCGTCCATCTTGTCCTTTGTTTGGAATCCCAGAAGATGTCTTTCTTGTGTGAGGTTGAATGATGCCTTTGTGGAGGAGGTTGATTGCCTTTATATAGTGTTCTACCTTTGCAAATGGGTGTATCTCTTCACTAGGGCTGACTTGACTAGTTTGGAGCCAAAAATTTAAATTTCAAAATTTCAAAATTTTCTTTTTTAAATCTAACATGAAGAACATGTCTTATATAAATTCTTTCAAGGGTTAAACAATGAAAATGACATGAAGAACATGTCTTACAAATTCTTTATACATTATAAGAATAAAATATAAATTGTGAAAACTGACCACAACTACAAAATTCAACACTCCCTCTTAGCTAGGGAGGTATTCATAATGACTAAACAAATGTTCCTTCATTGACAAATTTCTCTAAGAAAAAAGTTATAACAAATCATCACCACAATTAGGTCACAATTATGACACTTGGTAAACCAATAACATCAACCAATTACCATAATTTGGGTCAGTACTTTGGACCTATGATATATCCTCACCATAATTCGGGTCAATACTTCAAACACATGGTAAATCAACTGCATCAACTAATCACCGTCATTTGGGTCAGGACTTCAGACCTATGATATATCCCCACCATAATTTGGGTAAGTACTTTAGACACATGGTTCATCATTTAGCATCAACTAATCACCATAACTCGGGTCAGTACTAGACACATGGTATCCATACTAGTGTTAGTCCACCATCATTCATGTCAATGGCACATGGTGAATCTCCAAAGACCACACTCTAACTGCATAATCTAGGGCCCTATGCTAAATGAACCTAATGCTCTAGGACCATTCTTCTTCATTCGAGTCAACATACTTGACACAAGAAGAATAACTATCCTCTGTTGGGCCATTCTCCCTAATTCGGGTCAATATACTTGACACATGGAGAATGTCAGTCCACGATGCTATCTCATCAACACTCCCTCTCAATGAGAGTGACATTATCAACAAGTCCAAGCTTGTCCCTGAAGTATAAAAACTTCGGTCTAGACAGAGGCCTTGTAAGAATATCAACAATTTTCTCATTACTAAAGACATATTGGAGCTTCATTGGTCCCTTTTACACCATGTTACAAATGAAGTGGTACTTGATCTCGATGTGTTTTGACCTGTCATGGAAAACTATATTCTTTATTAGCTTCACACAACTTTGATTATCACAACATATCATGGTTAGTTGAAGCATATGATCAACTAGTCCTATGAGTAACTTTCGAAGCCATACTGCTTCAAAACTCGCTAAACTAGTTATAGTATATTCTGTCTCAATAGTATTGAGAGCAGCACATGTTTTCTTCCTACTCATCAAAAAAATCGTAGCAGAGCCCAAGACCTCTGAACGTACTCTTTTTATCTTCAATACTCCCTACCCAATGTGCATCTATATATCCCTGTAGCTCTATGTCACTGTTTGACACATATCTCAAACAATAATAAATTATACCATGAAAATACCTCAATACATTATTTGCTTCTATCTGATGATCATGTCTCGCTACCACCTGGAATTGGCAAAGAGTATTTACTATAAAGAAAATGTCTGACCTGGTATTAACCAAATACATCAGCAATTCATTCAGTTTCCGGTACATGGATGGATCTACCAAATCTAAATTAGAGTCTCTTAGCTTTCTCATATTTTTCACCATGAGAGTTTCCATTAATTTACAATCCATACTTCTGTTAGCACATACAAGTTTTTCCTTGAGGCATGGCTAATTTGACGTTTCTTTCTAGAGTAAGCGTTGCCTTTTGATTTGGAAATGCCTTTAGTTTGGATATTTCAGGCGTTCATATGGAAATTCGGTAACCTAAATTGTGTTCCTAGATGACCCAACATGCTTTTGCAACCCTTGGAATTCACCCAGCTTCACGACAAATGTTTAAGGCAAATCTGCCCAAATTGACAAAAAATCTGTTTTTTTATGTAAAAGATAGTAACTTTGGGCAAGCTTTCCGAGAATGTGGCGATGAATTTTGAAAAAATAAAACATGGGTTTTTTCGAAAACGAGCTGGTTTACAAAAAAATCTTTCAGTTTTTCGACATGTGTCACAATTTGGAAGATTTGAATGGCTCTTTGAAGCCTATTTTTCAGAAATTTGTTAGATTTAATTTTTCTATTTTTATAAAAACGCCCAATCAACTTTCAGTTGGAGAGCCACCTCATCATTTCGCCTTGGGGATCCAAACTTTGGAAAGTTTTGAGCTAAAATTAGGGGATTGTTATAGATTTTGTTCCAACAAAACAGTTCCAAATCCACATCTTCAAGCAGTTCCCGATTTGATTTTGGCAGCTCCAACAATTTGCAAGTTTTTGCCATTAATTTAGAATTGTTTTTTATTTGAGGTTTATTTTTGAGTTTTATGCTCCTAAAATCTAGTAACTTTGTAATTTTCCTATTTATTGAATGTTTTGTAATAGTGTAAGGGTTGGGTTTTTCTGAAGAAAAAAAAAAATAGACATATATTGTGTGTGTTTAAATTTTGAGATTAATAAAGTTTTCTCGACAAACGTATCTTTAACTTGTATATCAGAGATTCCTATTATGATGTTTACCAACCAGTTTCTTAGTTTTGTTGCAGTCTTCTATGAATTTCATGGATGTTAGGTCTTCAAATTTTATATATATATATATATATATAATTTTGTAGAATTCGTCTACATTTAGATGCTCTGCCATTATGAGTTTCAAATCTTTCACTTTGCCTTCTAAAATTGCACAAAATTTACCTACATGCTCTCTGCAATGGCTTGTTGTCTATTTTTATCTATCATCTGTATAACTAAAGTTCTAAGTGAACATTCTTTTTATGCCTCTGATCTTTGTTTTTTTTACCCACCAGTTCTTGGAAATTTTCATTAAAATTAAACGGTGACTCCATGCCCAATGGTCCTTTCCCTTAATCTCCAACCAAATCTGTTAGTACTGCTACATTAGATATGGCCATTGAGCACATGAATGACCTATTACTATAGTGACCTTGAGTAATTAATTGAGTCAAAGAGAGATCCCTCTCTAGATTACAAGGTCCAACCTCCAATCTAAAATTCTGGTTTGAAGTTACATTGGTAATTTTATCCTATAGCCAAGAAAATTACAGGGTAATACATCTTGGCATCGTTGTCAGTGAGACGAAAGCTTCAAGAAAATTACTCCGAAGGAATGACAATGATTTATATCTGACTTTTGATGGTGAACAATAATCAGACACAAAGGTGGTTGTGTATCTTTCACCTGGCGACTCCATTGTCAGGTACTCCAGATTTCAAAGTGTTCATGGTGACTCCATTGTCAGAAGGATTCATAGCTCAATAGAATTCGTCAGTGAATACATTGGTTTTGATGAAGAACTTATATGTTGTTACTATTGTTTCAAGGTATGCATGTTTGGATCTTATAGATATTCTTGGTTTTCCTAATCCTCTACCCACAAATAAATATTTTATAAAGAGGAAAGGTCCTAAATTTATAGGAGATAATTTAAGATTAGTTGAAAAACATATCTCAAATTTTGAGGACTTTACTAATCTTCATGAAGTATATTTTGAGGATGTACTCATGATAATGTTTTATGATTCATTATAAGGAAAATGTAGAACTTGGGCTAAATGATTACCTGTTTAATCTGTAATATCTATTACAAGTTTTTGGGTTATCTTTATGAATACATGGAAAGAGAAAACAAATTTTATGGCAAGCCCTGTTTTTTTTTAGGATTTTAAAGAAAAGGTTAAGGTAGTGTTGACCACACTTTGTCAACAACCCCATAACAGTACACCCCTATTTTTTTTTAAATGGGACTTATCATGTTCGAGGTTCACATCATCCAAATTTCATCGATAACCGACATTTTTTATAAATCATGTTTACGCATTCTGCATGTTTATGATGTAAATGATCTAAGTAAGACTGTCATGTATGTAACAACTTAGGTAAGCCTAGTATGTTGGTGACGATTTCTATCCTAGGAGGTTTTTTGTCTCACTGATTTACTTGTGTTTTTCGACACAAGTTATCGGCAGAGTTTTTCCCTCCAGCCTTACCCCAAAGCTAGGGTGGATTTTGTCATCAGCATGCTAAGTGAGTCCTAGTGTTTTCTATCGAGTCCTTGTAAAAGTAGTTTGGGAATAATCCTAGCTATTTGGCTAGATTATTTTATTACAAGTTACTTGGTCTACTAGACCATGTTTTGAGTCGCAGAATTTGGTATCTATTTGAGGGTCTATACGAATGGGCATTCCCCCTTCATGTGTCTAAATGTGTTTATCTTATGTAAAGAGGGTTGGAAAAAATAATTAAATCCCCTCTCAGTCAATTTATTAAAATTTCTGGTCAAATTAATTAAAAAACCTTAAGCCAGAAATTTAATTAATTTTAGGTCCTAGGTGAGTATAAAATTCTTCAAAGGCAAAATTTGTTGGTTCTTAAAAAATGAATTTTTAAAGGCCCCAAGCCAAGGGAATATTGAGAATTTCAAGAAATTTTGGACCCTTGGGCCTAGGTGGTTAAGTCAAAGTCAAAATTTTGAGGTAATTAACTCAAAAATATTATTTTTGAGTTAATTAAAATGGATTTAAATGATAAATTCGTTTTTTCCTCTACTTTATAATTTTGACGGTCCAGATTAAAAGATGATCAAATCTTTTCTACGGTCGAGATTATTTTGACATGAATCAACCGAACTAGCCGTTGGAGATTTTGTCTTATAAATTAGAGGTCTTTATCAGTCTTTCAGTCATCCGATCTTTGGATCGTGCACTTGTTCTTGGAAGCTCTTGTGATTCCTTTTGATGAATGTTACACAGTAATTTGTCACCGTCCTTGCAATCCCCATCTCGCCCATTGGAGGGTCGTTTCTGTGACGAATAAGTAGTGTCATGCCTTGCAAATACCATCATTGCATTCCTTTCCATGAGGACAACATTCCTTATGTTGATCATTTCCTGAGCAGACCCCTAAAAACACATGTTTTTGCCTTGGCGTTGGTAGCCCGTTATGTCCTCGCGCCAATGAGGAACATTAACACTAAGCCCGCGCCAGTTGGCGCTCTGTCCTAGTTAAGCACCCACGCCAATCTGATTTAAAAAAAAAAAAAAAAAAAAAAAGAAGAAGAAGAAGAAGAAGAAGAAAGAGGCGAAGTTTCGATTACAACAACTTCGTGGATGAGTCATGAGGAGTGGTTTCGACTAAATAACCATGGCCTTCCTCCTTTGGCCTCTTGTTTCCACCTTATGGGGAACCTCCCAAGGGATAAGGCCTCCCTTCCACTATTGTAGGGATCCCAACTTCCTCCTCTCCTCTATAAATATAGCCTTCATCCATTGATGAAGGGGCTGAAGGGCTGAATGGTTGAGTCTCCAAGAGCCTTCATAGCCTAAAGAATGCTACAAGAGCCTTGATAGTCCTCATACAGCCAAATCAGTAGCAAGGAGATTGACGACCGAAGAGAGAGGCTTGTCCCATGCCCGACGAGCTTTACAGAGACGTATTCCGCTGTCGACCCACCGAAGGAAGATTCAGCGTCAGAGCCAGGTTGTATTTTCCTTTGTATTAATTAATGATAAGCGACTTTGGTTATGGTTCCACTCATATTGTTCATTATGATCATGAGTTGTGTCTTCTATGACTGATACATAATTGTATATATTGGGTTTTACGCTTGTATGTTCGTCATGTTTCTTGTGTGTGCAGGTGTTTGATCGCGGCAAGCGTGAGGATTGTGATCTACTGGAGCAAAGAAACGGGAGCACTATCTTCTCTACGAACAACAGCGTTGGACTCAAGGTAGGCCTTATTCGCAATTTGGTCTATTGCAATTAGGAACTTGCACCTTAGCGTGATACGATTGTTGCTAGACCCGATCTGGGCTAGTAGGGATCGCCTCTGTCCGCAGAGGGGATTTACCTCTACAAAAAATTAGCGACTCCGCTAGGGCTACGTTGATTTGGGGTATTGTCTTGTCTTTTCGGTCGATTCTTGACTTTGCTTGCTTGATCAGATCTTTTTGTTTGCTTTTTTCTAGTGTAAAACCTCTGTTCAGCCCCAGAGGATCATATCTGACCTCTGCTTTTCCGAATTTTTCATCTCTTCATGGTTGGCTTGATTGGCGCGGTTTCCACCCTGACAGTCGTGCCAATTGGTGCAGTTTGCCAGTGCATAACTCGCGCCATCCCCTGTCTGGCGTGGATTAAAGCCAGACTGTCGCGCCATCTCCTGTAGGTGATAGGGTTTTCCCTTGTTCGGAAATTTCTTTTGGTCAGTACTTTGCTTCTGGTTTTGTTTTAGATTTTTCTTGAAGTGGTGAGTCTGGTCTTGGTTGAGAGAAATTCTTTGTTTTTTCATTTTCAGGCATTGGCGCTTGTTGTCAATTAGCAACCCACACCAATTTGCCATTGGCGCTAGTTGTCAGTGAGCAAGTCACGCCAGTTGGCGCTAGTTGTCAATGATAAAGTCGTGCCAATTTCAGGGTGTGTGAAAATTGAGACTTTTCCCTAAATCCTTCACCAGTGTGTCTTTCCCTTCCGGTCTTTCCTCTGTATGAGCGTAGATTACATTCCTCATTGTTTGGAATGTCTTCTTTCCATGATTGCTTGATGTAAAAGGGAATGAATGCCTTGTTTCGATCTCATGCTTTGGAAGTCCTCTTTTTGTTTTGTCACCTTTTGAGGAATTTCGTTACAAAGTGTTTTGAAACAATGATTGCATTCTTAGTGTTTGTTTGCATCCCTTTTGCCTTCATCCTTCATTAAGAATATTTGTGTTTATTTAGTTTTCATCTCAAAGTTTATTTTCTTTAAAATGCATTAGATCACGTTGCATTGAAAAGTGTTTTTTGAGGTCCATCATTAAACTTAGATTACATTGTTTAATGATTGAAAGCTAAAAATCGCATCGAGTGCATTCTCCTTCATTGAAAGCATGCATTAAGTAGATTCTCATTTCATCGAAAAATGCATTGAGTGCATTCTTATCATTTGAAAAGAAAAGGGAAATTGTGCATAGATTACAATTGCATAGTTTTCGGAAAAGAGGATTTTGCATAGATTACATTGCATTATTCGCATCATTGGATGTTTTAGATTACTTTTGGATGGTGAAAGTCATCTAGTTTGGAAAAATTTCGTTTTCAGTATTGTTATTTGTTGCATCATTGTTTGAAGTTCTTCCCTTAACTAGATAGCATTCATCGAATTGAAAATATTTTTTTTCTCATATAGCTGCATATACGAGATTGTCATATGACATGCGGTAGGGCCTTGAAACCGAAACATAATTTGAAGATCAACCATATAATTTATTCAATTTACACTAAGAAAGCATTGAAACATTAACGAAATATTTAGAGGTCTAGGTTAGTGACGTGTTCCGACGTCGTTAAACCTAGCAGCTATCGTTTGCCTCTTGGCTTTAGACAGCGCTAGTATGGACTTGTGCTCCCCGTAGCATCGCGTATATAAAGGGAGACCCCAGTAGGTTGCTATCCTTTATCCATAGGAAGCCGAGTCTGCCACCCTATACCCGTGATACACCGGACACAGCATTCGGGGAGATTGTTTGCACGTACGTTAAGTCCTTGGTTGATTTCTCTTTCATTTTGAAACCAAGGTGTATATTGCAGTTCACGGATATCTAATACACCCTTTGCCTAGATTACCAGAGTAGTCATTTTGATCTTTTTTGACTCTTTAGTTTGAAAGGATCATCAAGCGCTTGTCCTTTCACGCGTATTTCAAAACTGAAAGAGATAGAGTCACCTTTTACTCGTTTCTCGACTCTTAAAATATGAAACGGTAGAGTTTTGTTTCAATGCCATAAAAATTAACTGCCCACAAAATATTCCTGGTTAAAGTTAGTTTCCTTAGGGTGTTGTTTTGGGTCGTTTCTGATGGCAAATTTTCCGGAGTTCACCAACCAAGGAATCCCCTCCGATGGGAATCCGGGTCATTTTCCTCCTTTTGGGAATGTTGGTGCTCCTTATATGGCAACGTTGTCCCTTCCTGGGTTAACTGTTGGGTTTCCTGTTTGGTTGTTTTCAACCTCTGTGGTCCCGAATGTCTCGGCTACTGTTCAATCAGTTCCTCTGCTTGAACAACATCATGTTGATTCCAAGGTGGACCTCTCCCCTTCTTCGTCTGTTTCTGCGTCCTCCTCTTCTACTTCGCCTGGTGAAAGTCTGGATTCGAGTAACCAGGTGGCTAAGAAGAAGAAGAAGAAAACAAAGAAGAAGAAGTCCGATAAGAGAGAGGCTAAGGCTGCAGCTACTGCTTCTGAAACATCTCCTCTTGATAAATCTTCCAACCCTCTGCGGAAAGTCAAGTTCCCTTGCATGTTGTGCACAGGAGACCATCTTCTTCGAGACTGTCGTGGCATTCCCAAGGTTCTTGAAGCATGGTCCAACAGTCGTCCATCGTTGCCTTTGGCTTCCGGGAGTCAAGTTGGGGGCATGTCTTCGACTAGTGCTGGTAAATATCCTAAGAAACAGGGCAAGATTACCAATCCTTGTAAGTTGTGTGAAGGGAATCATGCCATTCACCTTTGTCCATATATGGATGAAGCCAAGAGAGTTTTGGACAACTCGACTATTTCTACACCATGCCTCCCGGCTGGTTATAAATAGCTTTCTTTGAGTCCTCCACCTGTTGATCCTATGATTGGTCAAGAGTCATCCTTGGTCGATCCCGCTCCCTCGGAAATTCAAATTCAGGAATCCATTCCCGACCACCCATTGGTCGTGGGATCGGTTGAACTGGCCCCGTCCGCGGTGCACCAACTCTTTTTCGTTGAGAGTGGATCTCACATCCCTCAGGTTCTTCTTGTTTCTTCATATTCCTCCGACTTGGAGAAAGATTCTCCTATCCCTGCACCTCAAGAAGCTGTTCTTATGCCTCCCGTGAAAAAGGTTCCAGAGGATTCCCCTCCCACCTTCGAGATGGAGGTCATGGAGGATGCTCCTTCTTCTTTCGTAACACCAGGGGAAGACCATCTCGGTTCTATGGTAGCCCCTCCGAGTAGTTTGGTCGCTTCCTTTGACTGGAGTCGATTTTCAGAATACCGCCTTCCATCTTATGTGCCTTTTGAGATAACGGTACAGGCCTTTGGTCTGGTTGTACCGAGCACCATTATAGATGAAGGCGCGTCTGTTAGTGTTCTATCCTCAACTACTTGGCAAGCTTTCGGTTCACCGCCACTTGTGCCTGTTACGCAGAATCTGTTGGCGTTTAACAGAAGAACTAGTCAACCGTTAGGGATCCTTCCAAGGTTACCTATTACTTTGGGAGGTAAAATCGTCCATATGGATGTGATGGTTTTTCTAGGCCCCTTGGATTTCAATCTGCTCTTGGGGCGCGATTACACCTATGCCATGGGAGTGCTTGACTCCTCCCTTTTTCATGTGGTATTTTTTCCACATGAAGGACGAATCGTGACCATTGATCAGCTTTCGTTCTTTGGTCCTAATGTGGAAGTTGGCCCGCCATCATCCCTTCCTGGTTTTTATCCACCCGTTGTATCTACCCCACCGCAGGTCATCTATGTGGCTACCTACCCCGTGCCTGTACTCAATAATAGTGTCGTTGTGCATCAGGTGCTAGGGGCATTGGGTCCTGACTTCCAGGATTTTTTCCTTCCATCGGGAGTGGAACTCTTGGAAGCGATGACTTCTTGTTCATTATGATGAGGTCGGTCGGAGCAGAGTTTGTTTTCTTATGTCAAGCTCCTTAAAAAATGAAACAAGCTGGTTAGAGCAGAGTTCCTTGTCTTGTGTCAAGCTCGTTAAAAAATTAAACAACGTGTCCGAGGATAGTTCGTCTTCTATGTCAACCTCATTAAAAAATGAAACAAGGTGTCCTGAGGATAGTTCTTTTAATGTGTCAACCTCGTTAAAATAATGAAACACTTTTCTGTTCAATTCGAGTCTTTGATAAGTTCTCGTAAAATCCCAGTCGAGTCTTTCTCTTGATCTCGTAACTTGAACCTTCACTCCATCTGCCTTTCATATGGATTGAAGCTTGGGGGGCATGTACCTCGAATTGAGTCACCATGCTAGGGGCATGCTTACTTTTTCAAGCATAGTTTGTTTCCGTTTCAAGATTGTGTAAAAATGAAACCGGTTTCAAGCATAGTTTATCTTTGTTTCAAGCTTGTGTAAAAATGAAACCAACTTCAAGCAGAGTTTTCTGATTTCAAGCTTGTGTAAAAATGAAACCTTTCCCATTTTACCTCTTATGATTGACATTTTATCAGCCTGTTTTTTCCAGATGAGTCTTGGTTTTCTCACTCCATCATCACTATCTACTTGGCCAATCATATGCCTTCACTTGGTTGTTTCACCCAATCCTGGGGAACCGCTGCGATGAGTGGTCTTGTTAGCCATCCTCTTAACCTTTACTTGTTTTGAGCAGTTCCACCATTACCGGAACCAGTTGCTACCCTTTATACCACTCGTTCCTCCAGGAGGAGTCAACTTTTAGCTCTTTTCTGACGCTCTAAACTTGAAAAGATTGTCGACTCACTTGTCGTTTTGATCTCGTTAAAGTGGCTGCGAAACGACATCTACCCAGTATACATTTACCCCTTTTTCGGGCTGGGATAGATTATTTACGAAAAAGGAATACCCTAGCCTATCGCGACTAGGAAGTTTTCTCGGACATAGTTTTCTACCTTTTCGGATCTGAGGAACTATCTACGAAAAGGGACTGTTGGAGTTTACTTTTTCGCTGTCTTTTCAAACTCTCTAAACATGAAAAGACGTCGAGTTCTTCCTTTTTCAGACTCGTTAAACTCTGATGACATAAGATTCAGTCGAAATGACGATATTCGAGTTTCTCCTTCCTAGGGCTCGTTAAATGTACTAGGATGGATTCGTCCGAAGGACGAACTTATATGACAAGCATATGGTATCCTCTTCAAGCTTGTGTAAAAATAAAGAGGTACTCGCCAGAATTGGTGGGGGGAAAATGGAACCGGTATCATCGTCGTGTCGGCAGTATGTCGCTCTTGAACATGGCACTTGTCTGCATTTGTGTCGGGTTGGGGACATCTCATCTCATTTTCTGCTTGCCTCCGTGGGTTTGGGTAATCCCTTTTGACCTCTCGTCTGCTCTTTGCCTCGTCATCATGACCTCTGATCTTTTGATGTCAAATGTTGCCGAATCCACTGTCGTGTCATCGATATGCTCAAGAGAAGTTGACCTCTGCAAGTTTCAACCCTCCTCTAATTCTCATCTGATCTTGATTCACAAAGACATTATGTTTCTCTGTCTCGTGTCGATGATGTGGGAAACACTATGGCCCACCTTCGATCAAGGTCACTTCCTGTCGACTTCAGCTCATTATCCAGGAAGCTGATCTAGAGACTCCCTTCTGGTACCTTGGAGCCTGCATGCCTGTAATTTTCCTATTTACTGAATGTTTTGTAATAGTGTAAGGGTTGGGTTTTTCTGAAGAAAAAAAATAGACCTATATTGTGTGTGCTTTACTTTTGAGATTAATAAAGTTTTCTCGACAAAAGTATCTTTAACTTGTATATCATAGATTCCTATTATGATGTTTACCAACCAGTTTCTTAGTTTTATTGCAGTCTTCTATGAATTTCATGGATGTTAGGTCTTCAAATTTGATATATATATATATATATATATATATATATATATATATATAATTTTGTAGAATTCATCTACATTCAGATGCTCTGCCATTATGAGTTTCAAATATTTCACCTTGCCTTCTAAACTTGCACAAAATTTACCTACATGCTCTCTGCAATGGCTTGTTATCTATTTTTATCTACCATTTGTATAACTAAAGTTCTAAGTGAACATTATTTTATGCCTCTGATCTTTGTTTGTTTTACCCACCAGTTATTAGAAATTTTCATTAAAATTAAACTAAGACTCCATGCCCAATGGTCCTTTCCCTTAATCTCCAACCAAATTTGTTAGTACTGCTACATTAGATATGGCCACTGAGCACATGAATTACCTATTACTATAGTGACCTTGAGTAATTAATTGAGTCAAAGAGAGATCCCTCTCTAGATTAGAAGGTCCAACCTCCAATCTAAAACTCTAGTTTGAAGTTACATTGGTAATTTTATCCTATAGCCAAGAAAATTACAGAGTAATGCATCTTGGCATCGTTGTCAGTGAGATGAAAGCTTCAAGAAAATTGCTCCGAAGGAATGACAATGATTTATATCTGACTTCTGATGGTGAACAATAATCAGACACAAAGGTGGTTGTGTATCTTTCACCTGGCGACTCCATTGTCAGGTACTCCAGATTTCAAAGTGTTCATGGTGACTCCATTGTCAGAAGGATTCATAGCTCAATAGAATTCGTCAGTGAATACATTGGTTTTGATGAAGAACTTATATGTTGTTACTATTGTTTCAAGGTATGCATGTTTGGACCTTATAGATATTCTTGGTTTTCCTAATCCTCTACCCACAAATGAAGATTTTATAAAGAGGAAAGGTCCTAAATTTAAAGGAGATAATTTAAGATTAGTTGAAAAACATATCTCAAATTTTGAGGACTTTACTGACCTTCATGAAGTAGATTTTGAGGATGTACTCATGAGAATGTTTTATGATTCATTATAAGGAAAATGCAGAACTTGGGCTAAATGATTACCTGTTTAATCTGTAATATCTATTACAAGTTTTTGGGTTATCTTTATGAATACATGGAAAGAGAAAACAAATTTTATGGCAAGCCCTGTTTTTCTTGAGGATTTTAAAGAAAAGGTTAAGGTAGTGTTGACCACACTTTTTCAACAACCCCATAACAGTACACCCCCATTTTTTTTTAAATGGGACTTATCATGTTCGAGGTTCACGTCATCCAAATTTCATCGACAACCGACATTTTTTATAAATCATGTTTACGCATTCTGCATTTTTATGATGTAAATGATCTAAGTAAGATTGTCATGTATGTAACAACTTAGGTAAGCCTAGTATGTTGGTGATGATTTCTATTCTAGGAGGTTTTTTGTTTCACTGATTTACTTGTGTTTTTCGACACAAGTTATCGGCAGAGTTTTCCCCTCCAGCCTTACCCCAAAGCTAGGGTGGATTTTGTCATCAGCATGTTAAGTGAGTCCTAGTGTTTTCTATCAAGTCCTTGTAAAAGTAGTTTGGGAATAATCCTAGCTATTTGGCTAGATTATTTTATTACAAGTTACTTGGTCTACTAGATCATGTTTTGAGTCGCAGAATTGGGTATCTATTTGAGGTTCTATACGAATGGGTATTCCCCCTTCATGTGTCTAAATGAGTTTATCTTATGTAAAGAGGGTTGGAAAAAATAATTAAATCCCCTCTCAATCAATTAATTAAAATTTCTGGTCAAATTAATTAAAAAATCTTAAGCCGAAAATTTAATTAATTTTAGGTCCTAGGTGAGTATAAAATTCTTCAAAGGCAAAATTTGTTGGTTCTTAAAAAATGATTTTTTAAAGGCCCCAAGCCAAGGGAGTATTGAGAATTTCAAGAAATTTTGGACCCTTGGGCCTAGGTGGTTAAGTCAAAGTCAAAATTTTGAGGTAATTAACTCAAAAATATTATTTTTGAGTTAATTAAAATGGATTTAAATGATAAATTCGTTTTTTCCTCAACTTTATAATTTTGACGGTCCAAATTAAAAGATGATCAAATCTTTTCTACGGTTGAGATTATTTTGACATAGATCAACCGAACTAGCTGTTGGAGATTTTCTCTTATATATTAGAGGTCTTTATCAGTCTTTCAGTCATCCGATCTTTGGATCGTGCACTTGTTCTTGGAAGCTCTTGTGATTCCTTTTGATGAATGTTACACAATAATTTGTCACCGTCCCTGCAATCCCCATCTCGCCCATTGGAGGGTCGTTTCTGTGACGAATAAGTAGTGTCATGCCTTGCAAATACCATCATTGCATTCCTTTCCATGAGGACAACGTTCCTTCTGTCGATCATTTCCTGAGTAGACCCCTAAAAACACATGTTTTTGCCTTGGCGCTGGTAGCCCGTTATGTCCTCGCGCCAATGAGGAAAATTAACACTGAGCCCGCGCCAGTTGGCGTTCTGTCCCAGTTAAGCACCCGCGCCAATCTGATTATGGAATTTTTTTTTTTAAAAAGAGGCAAAGTTTCGATTACAACAACTTCGTGGATGAGTCATGAGGAGTGGTTTCAACTTAATAACCACGGCCTTCCTCCTTTGGCCTCTTGTTTCCACCTTATGGGGAACCTCCCAAGGGATAAGGCCTCCCTTCCACTATTGTAGGGATCCCAACCTCCTCATCTCCTCTATAAATATAGCCTTCATCCATTGATGAAGGGGCTGAAGGGCTGAATGGTTGAGTCTCCAAGAGCCTTCATAGCCTAAAGAATGCTTCAAGAGCCTTGATAGTCCTCATAGAGCCAAATCAGTAGCAAGGAGATTGACAACCGAAGAGAGAGGCTTGTCCCATGCCCGACAAGCTTTACCGAGACGTATTCCGCTGTCGACCCGCCGAAGGAAGATTCAGCGTCAAAGCCAGGTTGTATTTTCCTTTGTATTAATTAATGATAAGCCACTTTGGTTATGGTTCCACTCGTATTGTTCATTATGATCATGAGTTGTGTCTTCTCTGACTGATACATAATTGTATATATTGGGTTTTACGCTTGTATGTTCGTCATGCTTCTTGTGTGTGCAGGTGTTCGATCGCGGCAAGCATGAGGATTGTGATCTATTGGAGCAAGGAAACGGGAGCGCTATCTTCTCTACGAACAACAGCGTTGGACTCAAGGTAGGCCTTATTCGCAATTTGGTCTATTGCAATTAGGAACTTGCACCTTAGCGTGATACGATTGTTGTTAGACCCGATCTGGGCTAGTAGGGATTGCCTTTGTCCGCAGAGGGGATTTACCTCTACAACAATGAATAAAGCATAAAGACTTTGGGGTTACAAAAAAAAACAAAACGAAACAAAACGTATATACGTTATATCTTCTTTGATTCGGTTTCATTTTTTTTTAGAGGGTTTAGTTTTAAGTTTTATTTCAATTTAGATTTTAGCTTTGTTAGATTGTAAGGTGGGTTAGCATTTAGTTTAGGTGTATATCTTTAATCCGGTTTTTTTAGTTAGCGTTAGTTAGGTTCTAGTTTTTAAATTTGAGTTTTAATATTCAAGTCTTTTAGGATTTTTCTTTTAATTTTTTTTAGATTTTAATTTTGTTTTATTTTAAATTCATTTTAAATTTTAATTCGATTTAGATTTTAATTTTGTTTTGTTTTAAATTAGTTTTAAATTTTAATTCGATTTTGTTTCAATAACTTTAGATTTAATTTAGTTTAAGTTTAATTTAGCTTTAGTTTAAAAAAAAAATTGGTTAGATTTTAACCCATAGTCTTAGTTTTTTTTTATATAATTTGTTTGAAAAATAATAAAAAATATAAAAATATAAAAATTCCAAAAAATTCTAAAAAGTTTTATATTCAAATGAGCTTTTAATTTTTTTATCCTAAGTTTGACTATATAATTTTTTTCATTTTAATTTCTAGATTGGAATAAATTGGAACATTATAAATTCGGAAATATTGCAAGCATCTCGCATTTATTTTTTAATGATCATTTCATGATAGCTTTGTTGTGGGCTTAAGTATTTTAATGAATGGTTGTGGTGCTTTCTATTGAATATCATTGTGGTCATTTGTGTTTTCATAGCAGCAGTTATACATCAATTACTTGGCTTTAATTGCATAACGAGATCTTTTAACTCCATAAGGCAATGGTTTTAATATAATTGGATCTGTGAAATCTCGTTAATCTCATCAAGTACTTGGTTATTTGACTGTGTCTCCTGAGTTAGTTGACTTGCAACCAATTCTATTTCTTCATTTATATTAGGATCTACCTCCCTTAGTTTGCAAGGAGACAGCTTAGATAGAGAGATTGGGGATCAGGGTGACAGCCCCCGATCTGAGCCGTTGTCGCGGTGCCTAAACAATCTGTGCGACAACATTATTTGGCGTTGTTGCCGAAGATAGATTTTTTTTGTCCTTGGTCTTAACGACATTTTCTAATCTTCTAATCTTCTTTCGCCATTCATTAGCCTGTCACAAGGGATCGCATTTTCTGGCGTCATTTCATCTCTTCATCTCTTCATCTTTTCATCATCTTATCTTTCATCATCTCACTAATCATTTCATCATCGTATCTTTAGCACCTGGACATTTCGGTTGGCTTCTTGTTTGGGTGGCGACTCCACTTATTCATCTATTTACTTCCAGACAAGAATCCCCCCTTAACATCCATCTGCTACTCTCGATTATTTCTTATGTTTCAGAATTAGTTTCTTGTTCAAGTGGCGACTCCAATTCTTTCATTTCTTACAAGATTTCTTGCTAAGAAGTTCCCTTCTTAAGGACCTTTTGACTATTCTTGAACACGGAAGTAATTATTAACTTTTAAGTAGGTCATCATGGATGATGCCTTTCATGACATGCCGGAAGAGGCCATTTCAAAATTGCTTTTTTTCTCAGGTGGTGATCCAGGCACAGCTCTAGTGCATCTAAATATGGTCACCTTTTTTATATATAAATATTGTCATCCTTCACAATATAATCATGAAGATGTCAAGATACGTATCTTTGGCTATTCCTTAAAAGGTGATGCTATAGATTGGTTTCGAAATTGTCCTGAGGAGTATTGTTTACAAGACATCATCAATGCTTTTACAGATAAATATATAAAACAAGATGACTCGCCTTGTGCTCCCAGTATTATACAAAATAATGAAATTGATCTTGTAGAGAACTCAAATATCAGCAGGATATTTCCAGAAAATTCTCAGGATGAATCCACTTGTACCACGACAGCACAAATCCATGATAGTGGTGAAGTAGAAACAAGTTGTCAAATCATTGTTGACAACGATAAGCATCTTGTTAACAAATTGATTCAGATGATCAAGAATATGGAGGCCAATCAAACTCAGGTAATCAAGAATATGGAGGCCAACCAGGCTCAAATCATTAAGAATATGGAACTTAATTAAGAAAAAATAATAGCGGATCACGCTAGGGAAATTGGTTCTATACAGAGCAAGCTATTGGCCTTAGAAGAAAAACATATCAAGGAAATGACGATCATGGAAACAAATCATGAGAAAGAAATGAATTGTATGCAAAATTTCTTCATGGCCATGAAAGCAGATAATGATGAAGCAATAAAAAACATGGAACACAATTTTGTTGACTATTAAAGAGAGTCATGCGAAGGAAATTACTGTTGATAATGTTAAGCATTCTACTAATATCCAAAAGAAGTTGGAAAAAATGGAAAGATCACATATGCAGAATTTCCAACCCAAGTTAGATTTGTCAACAGATCATAGGCCTCCCAGTTTGCTGAAGCAATTTCCATCTCATCACACGGAGGTCACTTTTCCCATTAAGAAAGAATTATCTATGGTTACAAAGAAAGACCAAGCTTGTGTGTCACCTTTAACAGATTATATTCAGAATAATTTTGGTCACATTCCAAGTTCATCAGATGTTTTGTACAAGCATTTTCAAGATAAGGACAAGAAATATACAGTGGTCTCATTACTAACATCACATACCCCTCAGACGAAGAGAAAAAAGCAGAAAGGAAGAAGTAAGCGGTTTGATTTATCTGATGGCCGAGAGCAGCTTGACATTCGGATAAAACAGAGTCCTACAATTAGCAAGATTGGACATGGCACCTCTGAAAAGCAGCCAACAAACTTGCCTGAAAGCAAGCAAATGCTCAGCATGCACTATATTGAGCACATCTGATGCCGCGGGGCATCCTTTGTATTGATCTCTAACCCTACACCTTGTTATTTAAGCATTTCATTTTGCAGTTAGAGTATATTTACTTTTCATGTTAAGTAGAATAATAAATAAAAGAAGAGCTTCTATTTTTCATGTGCTTAATGTTATATGATGATATTTGGATGGACGCTACTTATGTAATTTTGTGTGTTGCTTAGATATAGATTCTGGATTCTCACATTCCTTCAATGAAGCAATGTGTCCCCAAGTAGAGCCAAATGTTGACCACACTTTGTCAACGACCCCATAGCATTACACCCCCATTTTTTTTTTTAAATGGGACTTATCATGTTCGAGGTTCACGTCATCCAGATTTCATCGACAACTGACATTTTTTATAAATCATGTAAACCCATTCTACATGTTTATGATGTAAATGATCTAAGTAAGATCGTCATGTATGTAACAACCTAGGTAAGCCTAGTATGTTGGTGACGATTTCTATCCTAGGAGGTTTTTTGTCTCACTGATTTACTTGTGTTTTTCGACACAAGTTATCGGCAGAGTTTTCCCCTCCAGCCTCACCCCAAAGCTAGGGTGGATTTTGTCATTAGCATGCTAAGTGAGTCCTAGTGTTTTCTATCGAGTCCTTGTAAAAGTAGTTTGGAAATAATCCTAGCTATTTGGCTAGATTATTTTATTACAAGCTACTTGGTCTACTAGATCATGTTTTGAGTTGCAAAATCGGGTATCTATTTGAGGGTCTATACGAACGGGTATTCCCCCTTCATGTGTCTAAATGTATTTATCTTATGTAAAGAGGGTTGGAAAAAATAATTAAATTCCCTCTCAGTCAATTAATTAAAATTTCTGGTCAAATTAATTAAAAAATATTAAGCCAGAAATTTAATTAATTTTAGGTCCTAGGTGAGTATAAAATTCTTCAAAGGCAAAATTCGTTGGTCCTTAAAAAATGAATTTTTAAAGAATTTCAAGAAATTTTGGACCCTTGGACCTAGGTGGTTAAGTCAAAGTCAAAATTTTGAGGTAATTAACTCAAAATTATTATTTTTGAGTTAATTAAAATGAATTAAAATGATAAATTCGTTTTTTCCTCGACTTTATAATTTCGACGGTCCAGATTAAAAGATGATCAAATCTTTTCGATAGTCGAGATTATTTTGACATGGATTAACTGAACTAGCCGTTGGAGATTTTGTCTTATAAATTAGAGGTCTTTGTCAGTCTTTCAATCATCCAATTTTTGGATCGTGCACTTGTTCTTGGAAGCTCTTGTGATTCCTTTTGATGAATAAAACATAAAGACTTTGGGATTACAAAAAAATAAAAAATAAAAATGTATATACGTTATATCTTCTTTGATTCGGTTTCATTTTTTGTTTTTAGAGGGTTTAGTTTTAAGTTTTATTTCAATTTAGATTTTAGCTTTGTTAGATTGTAAGGTGGGTTAGCGTTTAGTTTAGGTGTATATCTTTAATTCGGTTTTTTTAGTTAGCGTTAGTTAGGTTCTAGTTTTTAAATTTGAGTTTAATATTCAAGTCTTTTAGGAATTTTTTTTTTTTTTTTTTTTTAGATTTTAATTTTGTTTTGTTTTAAATTCGTTTTAAATTTTAATTCGATTTAGATTTTAATTTTGTTTTGTTTTAAATTAGTTTTAAATTTTAATTCGATTTTGTTTCAATAACTTTAGATTTAATTTAGTTTAAGTTTAATTTAGCTTTAGTTTTAATTTTTTTTGTTAGATTTTAACCCATGGTCTTAATTTTTTTTTTATAATTTGTTTGAAAAATAATAAAAATATAAAAATATAAAAATTCCAAAAAATTCTAAAAAGTTTTATAGTCAAATGAGCTTTTAATTTTTTTATCCTAAGTTTGACTATATAAAATTTTTCATTTTAATTTCTCGATTGGAATAAATTGGAACATTATAAATTCAGAAATATTGCAAGCATCTGGCATTTATTATTTAATGATCGTTTCATGATAGCTTTGTTGTGGGCTTGAGTATCTTAATGAATGGTTGTGGTGCTTTTTATTGAATATCATTGTGGTCATTTGTGTTTTCATAGCAACAGTTATACATCAATTACTTGGCTTTAATTGCATAACGGGATCTTTTAACTCCATAAGGCACTAGTTTTAATATAATTGGATCTGTGAAATCTCGTTAATCTCATCAAGTACTTGGTTATTTGACTGTGTCTCCTGAGTTGGTTGACTTGCAACCAATTCTATTTCTTCATTTATATTAGGGTCTACCTCCCTTAGCTTGCAAGGAGACAACTTAGATAGAGAGATTGGGGATCAGGGTGACAGCCCCCGATCTGAGTCGTTGTCGTGGTGCCTAGAAAATCTATGCGACAATAGGTAGTTTTTTCTGCTTTATCTAGCGAAGAATATAGGTTAAACAATTTAGAGAAGATTCTTAAAAAACTTGAATTCAAATTGAATTTTGATGACAACAATTCTCAAGATTTTCTTTATCAAGATAATACTTATAAATATTCTTTTCATCAACAATATTAGGATGTGTTAGAAGAATAAACAAGTGTTTTAGGTCCTTATGAGAATAAAGAAACTATTTAGGGAGTTACACCTTTATAAATCACAAAATCAGAAAGCATAGACAGTTAATCAGTTTTTGCTGCAATACATTCTTCTTCTGATTTAGTCAATAAATAGGGTCCTGATAGGTTGAAAGATCAATCAAGAATGTTTGCTCTACAAAAAAATGTGCATAAGCAGCCTTATCAAAACAATGAGCCAATGCATGATAGTTATGAATTAGAGCTTAAGGTAAGTAGTGAAGAAGAAAAGGTTGTCCTAGATTATTTTGAAAGCAAAGATGCCATTCAGGAATTTGCACCTCTTAAAGTAACAAATTTAGAATGTTTTGGTAATCAAAGGGATATTCCTATTATGAATAAGGTAGTTGTTGAATTTTAAGATTTACAAGAATGTACAAATCTTTTTCTCGATATGGATTATAAAGAAGATAAACAGATGGATGTTATTTCTTTTGAAAATGATCTTGAGTTTAATGAAATGGAGCAACCAATAATAATTGTAGAGCATGGCTACCATCTTATTTTTGCTCATCAACAAGAAGTATTTGTTCATGTTTTCAATGATCCTTTTGCAATTTTTTTAAGACCAATGTTTTGAAAATCGCGATCGGGATTAAATCGGCGAGGGGAAAAAATTGGAAAAATTTGTAAAAATCGGGAAAAAATCAGCAAAAATCGGGATAAAATCGGCACATACAAAAATATTCATTTTTTTTCAAAATTTTTAATATCTAAAGCACCCACAACATAAAATAAATGCATTGACACATAATATGAAAAAAAAAACTAATATATAAGATGTGTAATATCATGTCTAGTGCTACATCACACATAATAGTGAATCATGTCCTGAATACTAAGTCCTGAGTCTCAACTCAACCTCAAAATATCAACAAAAATATAATAATGCATCTCATATCATGAGTCATAAAGTTATATACAAATGAATGCACCAAATAACCTATACTACTCATTTCCTCTGCCCCTCTTGCGAGAAAATGTAACAGCTTTCCCTCTAGACAAATAAGCTGGTGGGGCTGGCAATGGACTCTGTTGTGCTCTAGATCCTGAAGCACCAGGGGCTAAAGGAGGAAGACCACATCCTCTACCGGTAGCAAGGGTAGGTGGTGTCACCTCCTCGTCTTGTTTTTTCTCCTCCTCCTCCTCCTCCTCCTCCTCATGAAACTCATCATTGATTCCTTCCCTTCTCTGGAAAGCCCAGGATCATCATGAAAGACCATAAACATCATCTGGCTCAAAGTCTTCAGACTTGGATTGCTCAACCTTATAACATGATAGAAATTGAAAAAGTTTAACATGCCTAACCAATGATTTTGGTTTGAGTGAAGGGTTCATCTCTTCAACCTTAAAATGCGGTAGAAAAAGATTAACATGCCTAACTAGTTGTTTTCCTTTGAGTGAAGGATACATTCTTGTTAAGGCCACGGTAGGAGAGTTCAACAATCAATACCACCAACATTAACAAAGTTCAACAATCAATGCCACCAACATCAAGGTTCTTAAAGGACTTCATGCTCTTGATCAAATGCCAATCTCATACCCTTACACATAATAGAATCAAATGGAAACAATGCAAATCCCCAAACCATGAAACCCTGAAAACCATTAAGTCTGCTGAATTTTGAGTGAAATCTAAAACTTTAGTTTCTCCATATGAAATCCAATGAGGTCGAAACCACTCTTAAACATCCTGAGTCATTTCATGGTAATGTTAAAAATTTAAGTAAAAGGAAAGGAAATATCACTTTTACTTTAAGAATTTAACATTACCATTAACTGCCAACAGGGTGTGTTAGGAAAATGAGAGGGTTGCAAAAATGGCAAAAAAAAAAAAAAAAACGATTTTTGAACTTATAGGGTTATTGTTTGATGGGCCCACGATTTTTACCGAAAAAATCGCAATTTTTTGGCAATTTTTTCAAATCCAAAAAATCGCTGATTAAATCGGCCTTCCGAAAAAGTCGCGATTTTTAAAAAAAAAATCACGATTTAATTGTGATTTTCGCTTCTTTGGTTAAGACCGTTAAAGGAGATGGATTTTGCAGATTACATGAGTTGTGAGAATAAATTCACTAAGTATGTTGAGTTGTCATGTTTTAAATTTCTCTCTCTAATAGGAGATGAAAAAAATTTCAGTCAAGGAATTAGGTGCTTTCTTGGTTTCATTGGAAACATGATTTCACCTTAAAATAGTTGTTTTCGGCTGATTGGAGTAGGGTAGCTATTATATATAAATAAGCCCATTTTAAGAGCATGTTTTCAAGTATAGTTTGATGGCAGTATCAGTGAATTTTCAGTTGTTAGGTGAACATCTTTAAGTTCCAGTTTCATTATAGTTGACAACTTGGTTTTAGCAATGAACAGTTGAATGGTTTTATTTGAGTTTGCAGCATTTAGTTTTAAGGTTGGGGTTGGTTTCAGTTTTTAGTTGTCAACATGAATGAGCAACTTATAAGTCTAGAAATAAGCAATTTCAGGTTGCAGAAAGAGCTTGAGAGCAACCCAATGGATCAAGCACTTGGTCTACGATTACTTTACTGCCTCCAAGGAAGACAACATCCCCATTGGAGTCATATGTTAGCATATACAAGTTTTCCTTGAGCCCTGGCTAATTTGATGGTTTTTCTGGAGTAAGCACTGCCTTTTGATTTGGCAATGCCTTTAGTTTGGATATTTTGGGCATTCATATGGAAATTCGGTAACCTAGGTTGTGTTCCTAGATGACCCAACATGTTTCTGGAACCCTTGGAATTCACTCATCTTCACGACAAATGTTTTAAGGAAAATCTACCCAAATTGACAATAAATTTGTTTTTAATGTTGTTTTTCTGTAAAAGACAGAAAATTTGGGCGCGATTTCTGAGATGGTGGTGATGAATTTCGAAAAAACTAAAACATGGGTATTTTTTGGAACATGCAAAAAAAAAAAAAAACTCTTTCATTTTTTCAATAGGTATCATGGTTTGGAAGATTCAAATGACTCTTTCAAGCTTATTTTTCAAAAAATTCGATAGAATTATTTTTTTCTATTTTTATAAAAAACGCCCAATGAACTTTCATTTAAAGAGCCACCTCGTCAATTTGACTTGGGATCCAAACTTTGAAAAATTTTGAGCTAAAAGTAGGGGATTGTTACAAATTTAGTTCTAGCAAAGCATTTCCAAATCCACATCGTCAGTGAGTTCCAGATTTTTAGCAACTCCAATAGTTTGCAAGTTTTTGCAATTAATTTAGAACTGTTTTTTATTTGAGGTTTTTTTTTTAGTTTTCTGCTCTTAAAAGCTAGTAACATAATAGGCCTTGTAATTTGCGTATTTATTGAATGTTTTGTAATAGTGTAAGGGTTGGGTTTTTTCTGAAAAAAACAAACTTAAATTGTATGCGCTTTACTTTTGAGATTAATAAAGTTTCTAGGACATAAGCATCTTTAACATGCAAATCAAAGATTCCTCTTTTGATGTTTATTAGTCAGTTTCTTAGTTTTGTTACGTTCTTCTATGAATTTCATGGATATTAGGTCTTCATATTTGAACAAAAAATTAATAATTTTGTAGAATTCATCTGCACTCAGATGCTCTACCATTATGAGTTTCACATATTTCACTTTGTCTTCTAAAGTTGCATAGAATTCACCTATATGCTTTATGTAATGGTATGCTATCTCTTTCTATCTACCATTTATATAAATAAAGGTCTAATGAACGTTATCTTTATGCCTTTTATCTTTGTTTTTTTTACCCACAAGTTCTTAGAATTTTTCATTAAAATTAAATTGTGACTCCATGCCCAATGGTCCTTTCCCTTGATCTCCAACCAAATCGGTTAGTATTGTTACATTAGATATATCCATTGAGCACATGAAAGACCCCTCTCTGGGTTGGAAGGGCCAACCTCTAATCTAAAAGTCTAGTTTGAAGTTACATTGGTAGTTTTCTCCTACATCCAGGAACATTACAGAGTGATAACACATTCCAAACTTCTGCAAGATCTTACTAACAAACTTTCCTTGACCAAGGAGAATTTCACCAAGCTTTTTCCATAATTCTAGTCCCAAGTAATAGTGCATCAACCCAAGATCCTTCATATTGAATTCAGAAGCCAACTCCCTCTTACTCTGAGTAATTAGACGTTCCACACCTATCATAAATAAGTCATCAACATACAATAATAGAATCACAGGTTCATCCTTCTCGACCTTGAAATAAAGGTTTGGATTAACATCACTTTTGGAGTAACCAAGTCTTGTCAAATAACTATCAATTTGTGAAGGAGTTGTCTTTAGTGCGACTTTTTGGAGTTTCCGGTGCCGGAATCTGGTGAAAATTTTTGAGGTAAAATCTTGATTTTTGTTATTTAAATTGGTTTTTTTACTGTATATATGGATTCAGCACCCTAAAAAACGACTAGGGCACTTCGATTGTTCAAGGTTACCCATCAAACTTATGTTTTCAGTGAATTCCGGCCAGATTTTAGAGAAATTAGACTGGAAAAATCCACCGAAAAAGCCTTCAAAAAGTCGCACTAAAGAATACCAGGCTCTCGGTGCTAGCTCAAGTCCATATAAGGCTTTCTCCAATCTGCAGACATGATATTCTCTTCCATGAACCTCAAAACCTTGAGGTTGTTTGTTGTACACTTATTCCTCAATCATGCCATTAAGAAAAGCAGTCTTGACATCCATTCCAACCCATAAAGGAAGCAATGGAAATAACAAATATAATGGTAGTGTACCTGGCAAGTGGAGAAAAAATCTTATCACAATCTTCTCCCTCTTTTTGGGAGAATCCTCTTGCCACAAATCTCACCTTGTATTTTTCGATACTTCCTTCCATTGCATGCTTGATCTTGAATACCCATTTGGATGTCACCACAGATTTCCCTTCAGGTCTAGGCATAATCTCCCATACGTTATTTTTCATAATCGATTGATATTCTTCTAAAATTGCATCATTCCATACTTTTTGGCTAGTATCTTCTTCAAAGGTGGAAGGTTCAGAATTAATAAGATTAGTCATTAGTGTTGCATTTCCAAATTACCTCTTAGGTCTCTTAATTCCCTTGAAGGCATCACATGGCGTTGCATGTCCCTCTACTTTCTGTAAGGCAGATCTAAGTCAAGGAAACCTCTTCCTAATTTCAGGAACAACAACTGGATCCATTGGTTCACTAGGCTCTTTTGTATTTTCTTGATGATCTATGGGATGTTCTAAAATATTGGATGGACTTGTAACTTCTTCCTTGGGAGATTCACGTTCTTCATCATTATCAAAATCCATGGAAACTTCTTTAGATTTCCAATTGGAAACATTCTCATCAAATGTCACATCCCTACTAACTTCAACCTGTTTTTGACTTGGAACATAGATTCTATAGGCCTTTGATGACTCATTATATACAACTAATATCATTTCTTTCTTGAAATCTCTAGCTTCCCTAACTTATCTTTAGGTACATGGATATATATTGGACAACCAAATATTATTAAGTGTCCAACCTGTGGTTTCTATTCGGTGAATGCTTCTTCAGGAATCTTGTTTTTCAGAATTCTATGAGTACTCATATTTTGAATGCAGACAACTGTCATAGATGCTTCACTCCATATAAACATAGGCAAGTCTTAATCATGCATCATTGTCGTAAAAAAAAATTCAATGGTTCTATTCTTTCTTTCAGCAACTCCATTTTGTTGTGGAATATAAGGGATTATCAGCTCCCTCTTAATCCCAACTTCTTTACAAAATACAACAAGCTCCTTGGAAGTATATTCTTCCATAGATATTAGGATCTTCATTTTCTTTCCCTTCAAGTTTTCAACTTCAACCTTGAATTCATGAAACTTGTCAAACACTTCATCTTTTGTCTTCATGAAGTAAATCCATGCCTCCCGAGAGAAATCATCAATAAATGTTACATAATACAAATAGCTTCCAATTGATTTTGTTGGCATTGGACCACATACATCATAATGGACTATATCCAAAATTTCCTTGGATCTACTTTCTGTAACACCCCACCCCACATTTACCCACTTTTACAAGCTCTGCAGGTAACCATGAGCTGTGTCACTATGATATGACCTGCCCTCCAAGTTCGAGTTATGGAAGTGGGGTTAACTAACTAGAAGCAAATGTACATCCCTCGGGTATTACAGGCCACTCAGGAGCCTGACAACCACTCGAGGTGATCAATCCCTGAGTTGGAACTCAATTTCACTAGCTTAACTCCACAATTGCGCCCATAACACAACATCCTTGCGGTTGGGAGGCTATAACCACACCCATAAGACTATCTCCATGCGGTTATGACCCAAAATCCTCAATTTTGTGCCAACAGCGAGATCTATGCCATTTTTTCAAGCTAGCCTCCAAACCACTGCCTATAACTTTCCAGAAACATAACTACATTAATAAAAATTCCAACCATTCAGAACTTGAGTAAGATCTTGACCTAGACATGCCTAATACTTGATACTCATTTCTTCAAACATATGATGAACATAGAAGATACAAGTCATGAATGCATATTTGATCATAAACTTCTGAACTTCATCTGAGAATCACCAAGAAGGCTCTATGTCATCTCAAGATAGCTGCAACAACACTTGTTAGCCCATGCATTCATCAACCATTCAATAACTTATCAAATCATTAACAAGAGCCATAGCTAGAGCACATCATAGAACCATGCATATAACCAACATTTAACTAGAATAGAAACCATGACAAATCAACCATAAGATCAACGATAAGAATTACAAGTGCTCATAGATCACAATAGGAAAATAGCTCATATTAACATAAGCAAATGCCAACCAAGTCAGGTACTTCCATGTACCACCCGACCATAGATTGGTTGAACCAAAATATCTCTTTCAGCTAATCACCCCTGTGCCATATTCCAAGCATGAATGTGGGATCATATGGGTTAAATCAAAACAAAACCAACTAGGGCTTCCAGAGGCCAAACCACCTCAAACCACAATGATTTCACCTAATCAGTCTAGAAATCACTAATACCAAACCAGGTTAGTTTCTACCCAAGTTGTCCAGGGCACCCAAGTTGTTCCAAGGTTCTAGAAAACCTGTCCCAACCCACAAACATAGAGAACTTGAGAACCAATAAAAAATCCAAATAGGGAACCCACTACATCATGGCTATCCAGGAAATGACAAGGAAAGGTTGAAACCACTCTCAATCTAGGACAATCTCCATGCCAATGACAACACATAACCAAGGAACCACATGCATATACCATGCATCCAAAAACCAACAAGGAGATCAAACATGCAACTTGTTACCTACAAATAAATGATGTTGTAGTTCTTGATCCCACTATCTCCTTGCGCTCCCTTGCTTTCATTTGCTTTCTTTCTTGCCTTCCTCCAAATCCAAGTGAATGTTAAAGTGCTCTAAGAATACTTCTAAGTGTGCAAGAGTGTATGAGAGAATGAGAGTGTGGAAGGAGAGAACCAAAATTGAACTAACAAAAGCTATAACTGACAAAAAAGTTGTGAATTGTTTCTCTGATGCCTTTTTTATTATTGATGTCTAGTCTCTTCCTTTGCTTTTTCCTTTTTTCTTTCATTTTCCTTCATTTTCTCTCTAATTTCCCTTACATGCATATTTGTTTCTTTTCATCTCCATTTTCTCCTATGTTCCTTTATTTCTCATAATTAAATGTCATTTATTGTCTCTTTGCCTTTGTTAATTTCCACAGCCATTAATAATGTTTTCCCACCGTTCAGCTTGGAATACATGTCCCATGACCTTGGTCTTATTTTATTTACATGGAAAATCAACCAAGGGTTGTTACACTTTCGTTGCTTGGAAAAGGCTTCTTGCCATTTTAACCAAGTGCAAAACCTTTACATACTTCTTCATGCTCCAGCTGCAATTCCGAAACACCTAAAATCATTTGTTTTAAAGCATTCAAATCTCTATATTAAAGGTGAGTGTAAAGTATATGCCAAAGCTCACATGGATTAATATCATTATGTACAGATGCTTGAGTAGGTTGTTTCAAGAGTCTATACAATCTTCCTTCATGAATTCCAATTACTCTAATATAATCTATACTAGAGACAATTTTTCATACAAGAACTTTGCCATCAACAAATGGTACTATATCTCCCTTATCTTCCAAACATGAAATAGAAACCAAATTCTTTTTCAAACTTGGTACATATAGAATGTTGCGTAGATGAACGTTTTCACGTGATTTTAGCGTAATGGAAGTCTTCCTAACGCCTTTGACTGCATAATTGTTGTTGTCTCCAAGCTCTACCTTTTGAGATAATCTTCTTTCTATTAAGCTTGTGAGGTTGTCAAAATCTCTCATCATGTGCCTTGAGGTACCACTATATACCAGCCACAAATCATCGGTATTTGTAATAGAACCTACAAGAGTAGGAAAGTAAAAGAAATCTTTGTCATCTGAATCTTCATTCTTGGGTCTCTTTGGAAGTTCATCGATGCATGTTGTGGTGGCATGCTACTTTCCCTTTCTCTTTCTATCATTCGATCTTTTAGGACAACCGTGTCTATAATTACCAAATTTGTGATAATGATAACATTGAACTTTTGACATGTCTCTCTTTCCTTAAGGAGTAGATCTTCTTCATTCAGGGCTTCTTCCTTCATTTCTTCTTTGGAAACCAAACTTCTTTCTTCCTCCACCCTTCTTGAAACGTGTTGCATAAGCTTGAGAGTCACCTTCTTCAGATCTTTGAATCTTTCCTTTTGACATGAGCCTAGATTCTTCTTGAGTACAAACAATCCATAGTTCTTCAAACTTTAGAGCTTCTTTTATAGCACATATCCCTGATGCAAATGAATTCCATGATTTTAAGTAAACCATCAAGTGTTGTATTCATTGGTTCCCTTTCAGGAATGATTGCATCAATTGCTTGAAGTTGATCTCTCAATTGAGAAATTCTCATGAAATATAAGGTTATAATATCATTTCTTGTTATTTTAACATCACGAAGCTCAATATTCAACATCACTACTTGACAAATGTTGTTGATAGTGTATATTCCAATTAGGGCATCATACATCTTATTTGAAGAGTCAAGATTTGCAATATATGGTATCAAATGATCTTTGATGGAATCTACAATGATACTTCTAGATATAATATCATATTTTTCAAATTTTATCTTATCTTCATCATTTTCGGGTTCAGTGACCTTGCCCTTCACAATACCAAAAAGTTCATTCTTTGCAAGAAGGAGATCAATCCTTGTTTTCCAAGCCCTAAAGTTTGTATCTCCTTCTAAATTGTTTTCCAAGCCCTAAAGTTTGTATTTTTTTAAGAACCCATAGTCAAACAAGTAGATAGATGTTAAATGAGGTCTGCTATCCCTTTACCAAAGCTTTCCAAGATTGATCTCAATGTCCTACCCTCCACCAAAGTTCTGATACGATGTTGATTTTTTAAGTGTAATTGATACAAGCACAAATTTATGAAATACAAATAATTGCTTCAAATGATGCAGAGCTTCTTTTAACAATTCTCGTTTATCATTAAGCAATTACACTTCAGAAATTTAACCATAAAACCATAAGGATAGTAGAGACCACAATGCACAAAGAGAACACAGAATTTACCCTGGGAAAACCCGCCTGAGGGAAAAACCCAACAACCTTATCCTTAGAGAAATTCTTCAGACAATAAGAAATACATCTAATGTAGTTAGTCAAATATGGAAATCAACCCTCTATTCAATCCAAGTCAAGTCAAACTTCCGCCCTTCAATCTTCGGCCCTCTCTAATCTACCTAGGAAGAATTTTGACCTCAAAGAATATGCCCAGAAACCTGGCCTTCCCAAAATTTCGTCCTCCCCAAAATATGTTGCCCAAAAATCACACGTGTGAGTTAGAGAGATGATCTTTGTCCTTCTTGTCCTTTGCTTGGATGCCCAGAAGATGTATTTCTTGTTTGAGGTCAAATCGTGCATTTGTGATAAAGTGTTTAGCCTTTGTTAATGGGCGTGTCTCTTCATTGGGGATGACTTGACCCGAGGGAGGGCCAATTTGACTAGTTTGGAGCCAAAAATTAAAATTTTGAAATTTTCTCTTTTAAATCTGACATGGATAACATGCCTTATATCAATTATTTCAAGGGAATAACAATGAAAATGACTTGAAGAACATGTCTTACAAATTCTTTATACATTACAAGGGCTAAAATATAAACTATGAAGATCGATCATAGCTACAAAATTCAACATCCTTTAGGTTTTCCCATGATCATGGGAAATAAATACAATACAATAGACTTAATATTGACCACTCTCAAATAAAATAACAATGCATGGTTTATGGATGTGTAACATTACATGATAATATGTAAAGTGTTAATAATTTGGTGATATATATACATCATAATATTATCACTTTCTCAGTAAAGGACATTATCCTTATTAGTGTAGGTTTCATTGGCTAGTAGTAGAGGTGGTGATATTCCCCCACCAAGGTTCAATTCTTTCCAAATAATGTAGTATGCTTTACTCTCTAATTAAGATGAGACTATTAAAGCTAGCCCAAACAAGATGATCATGATAATGGGCAAAGCTCATAACCCCTATAACTAGTAGATTTTTGTAAATGGAAGACTCCAAGGCAAAAAGCAATTGTCGACAATATATCTATGTTTGAGTTGGGCGTGGTTATATTTTGAAGAGGTCACCTAATACAATGATGTTTGAGAGTTCCATGAGAGTTCACGTTCACAAGAATTTGAGTGGGCATTCAAAGAGCTCAACAATTATGCCAACCAACTATTTCACTTCTCTTATGAACTTCTTGTTCACCCTATTCATTGTAAACTATTGCATTCAAATATGGAGTAGATAATGAACAGATGTAATGCATCATTATATAATAAATTTATAATGCTACAAGAGAAGTAGATGTGCAACAAAATTTAGGGTAAATAAGAAGCATCTTGTAACAGAGCAATCAATGTTGTATATGTTGGGATACATACAATTGGATATGAATTAAGTACGGATCCAATGATATATATCCTATTTTATACAACATTTAGTTGCTTTTCTATTATGTGATTATTATTTGTTAAAATTTTCATTGAGACTTGCACAAAATGGTTTTGAAGCATTATCGTGATAGAGAAAACATGCTTTTTAAGGTCGTGCACACGCCATGTGAAAATGGGCATAATAGCTTCATGAGAACGGTGCAGTATATGTGTGATCTTCCTATGTGCGCAACTTGTGATATCGGCATAATAACTTCACAAGTGTCATACAGTATGTTTGCAATAGCTTGAGTACAATACATATGTTTGTAATCATTTCACTTCTCTTACGAACTTCTTTTTCACCCATTTGTGTTGTGAACTATTTCATTCAAATTTGGGGTAGATAAATTTGTAGTGTCATAAGAGAGTTTGATGTGGAACGAACTTTACAAGAAATAATAAAAATCTCACAATCGAACAATTAATGTTGTATATGCTAAGATATATATATCATTGGATTTGAAGTTACTTCAGATCCAATGGTATATATCTTGAGGCATATAACATTAATTGCTCTTTTATTTGGTGTTTATTCTTTGTAGAAATTTATTTTGAAACCTACATAAAGGGGCTCTAAAGCTTTACCATGATAATACAAATCACACTTTTTAGGGTCACGTGTATGACTTGTGAAATTGGCCATAATAGTTTCTTCATTGCGATACAATATGTTTGTGATCTTCCACATGCATGTCGAATTTCAACTTCATTTATTCATCAATTTGCAATTCTCTAAAGATTGCTCTCAACTAGTCTCTACATTCCCAAATATGCGTCCAACACATTATGTTGCACACCATTTTTACTTTCTATAAAGTGATTATTATAAATCCTCTTTATTTTTGGTGTAATAGCATGTCAAATGCCACAATCTGTGAAGTGCATCTCAACATCAAATCTCATATCCATTTTCATCTTTGTGTGGAACTTGTTAGAGGCCTTAATTTTAGGTATCAAATTGTTGAAGCACAAGCTTAGGAAAGAGCAATGACTTGTAGAGTGTTGTCTTTGTCATAAATTGTTGTTTAATTGGTTGATGAGTTTTCAAATGCATAACATATTGAAAGTATGGATTATTCAGTACCTAACATGTCAAGCAATGATTTTTGTCCATTGTTGAATTTTTCATCTTAGTTAATGTAGAATGATGTTGAATTTCCCTTAATCCCCACCATGTCTTCATTGAATAAGTATTTGTCAGTTTTTTAGTGTTGGTGAAGTTTATTGGTAATGGTGTACTTATGTAGCAAGAGCTTAGAAGAATCTATCAACCATTCTCCATATGCATTGTTGGTTAAGTATATTTGCAGTGGTGTACTTGTACGTCATGTCCCCATAACAATGATAACTCCGTAGCAACAATACTCCTAAAATTGTCTTATGGTCAATTCAACTAGGGGAAACTCAATGTATTATCAATGACCATTATCTCATCATTTTCAATTGCACAACTTGGATTTTGCCTCTAGATAAGTTTGTTTTCCATTTTCTAATGCATGGGTGAACGCATTTAAGTTCCAAGGATGAAATTTAATATATATTACAACATTGATCTCAGTCGGGTGTAGCTTCAATGGTTGGGAGGAAAATTGTTATCCTCCACCACTCGAGTTCAAATGTCACTATATAACATGTTTGCTCTCTTCTTGTCCTAGTTATTGCATATTACCTTGGATTTGAACCATAAAGATTTAGTTTAACACACACACACACACACACCCCCACACACGAGCGCGCGCGCAGAACATCAATATTACATTCCTTGATGATGGTTGACACCATGTTTGAGAATGGGATAGATGGGAGGGAAATGGTTTCGTCATCTCCCAAAGATTTAAAATCGTGGGACGAGGTAGTCGCATGTCCTACCATTTTAAAAGGTTTATGGTTGAAAGGCACCTCGGCTCACATGTGTACAAGAGGTTTCATATCAAGTTAAGTTATGGAGAGTTCATTTCCACATTTGTATAAGCATTCGATTAAGTTGGATTTTTCCCCAAATCTTATACCCAAGCAAGAAATTTGGTATCTTCTTGCTTGGGCAGACTACTTCATTTGTCTGATATGAAGTTCAATAGGTCTAGGCCCCCAGCATTTGGACCTCACCATCATTCGTAGATTTCAACGTTGGCTTTCTCAATTTGGCAGGGTTCTCTCACAACTTGAAGCAATCTTAGGGCATGCAACCACAAATGTAAGATTCTTGAGCCATCATTTTTTATTTCATGGATTCAGTGCTTCTCTAGTCCGATTAAGATTTGATGTTTTTCTTCTTCCAGGACAATATGTTAGTGAGAATCCCCACTCTTCGCCCTTTCCCAGTTGGGATAGTCTTTCTCAACACACTAAGTATTTTCTTGGAAATTTCTTATGGGGGGAGGATTTATCCTACCTTCAACAATAATCTGGTGGTTTTTTTCTATTTGAATTTGGGTCTCAAGGATGGGGTTTCCTTCTCTCTTGTTGGCTTATCGTGGCCAAATATCCTTGAGGCCCTTTTATCTGAGTCTAGTAGAAAAGGATCAACTTATTCAGTCTAGGTGTCGTTTTTTGGTATTGGGCCTTTACAAAATTAGGATTCAAACTTAGGTCACACTATTGTGGTAGAATTTATTTATAGTTTCTAGAGTTTTCATTGCACTATGCCACGACATAGAATGAGTTAGAAAAGAGGAATCAAATGCAGATGGGTTGAAGGGACCTCCAAATCCATGGAGCAGATTCTCATGCAGTTTCTCAATCCAAGCAAGCGAGTAGGAATTTTCACACAAAAACTCGCTCCTATATCAAGGTGGAAATTCACTCTACTAAAGAAGAAACCATGCAAGAGCATTATTCCCTCTCTGATTCAAATGTCAATGAAGCTAATGTGGGTTAGATTCCATATGCGGGTCACATAAGAGGAAGACGAAATTAGTACCTTAAAGCAATTCAACTTTACTAGCAATCCAAGACCTTGATTGGCAAAGTAATGCAGGATAGAGCAAAGGAGGGATCTAAGATGGCTTCTATGCTCAAGAGCATTCATCATGAAGTCATGCACTTACACTTTCACATAATGACCATGAGCACTCTTCTCACCCACCTGGAAGTGCACCTTCGCTGGAAAAATCCTCACAGTCCAGTTGGCCCAAACACCAACATTGTTCACATAGAGGTTTCCAATTCCTCAACGTGATATTAGTTTATTTCTTTGTATGATGCTCTACTTAGTCTTGGTTTTGTTTCTTAATGATGCACGGTCTTTGTCGGCATTTATAAATTGTTGAATATGTATAATTTTGGACGGGCTCAATTTTTATTATGTGCTTGTCTTGGTAATCTTGTGGATCAGTAGCAAAACTGAATTCTCTTTTGTGGATAGGGCGTAGGTTCTTTTGTATGAATATTTTTCTCTCCCTTTTTTGACAAAAAAATGCAAGCCTATGGTGGTTATGTATATAATTTCTTGATTCAAATGATAGTGAAAAGGACAATGAACCCAAAAAAACATCAATATTATTGACCTTAAATCAATGATAATTAAAAAAAAAATAGAATTATCACATAAAAATGTAAATATAGTGGAATATTATTTTTAAGGTTGGTGTTCTATATTATGAAATATCACCTTGTATTGTATAATTTATATGTCTATAACTCTATATAGCCTAATAAAGTATTTAGTGGGAGTTCAATGCCAACATGTATTTCATAAACATAATCAGTTTATTTATGATGTCTTGCTTTTCCTAAAATTGATGTATGGATGTTTTTCATTTTCTAAAAAGATAAAAAAAAGGTATAATATTAAAAGAGAAAAAGCAAAAAACAATTAAACATTAAAAGAAGGGGAGCATAATGTGACTACTGGTGAGTGAAAAGGAGAGTATGCATTCATCCAATCTAATTCCTATGACTGGTATAAGAAGATGCCACAAGCACATGAAACCAAGAGTAAATGTATAATGCCTCTCTTTATGATCACTAAATGCCTACCTGCCACCTTATTTGTGTATATACATCCTATTGGTATTTTGGGAGGGTTCCTTCTAATCTCTTATTTTACTTTTGTGTTAAATTGCATGTACACAAGTAATGGATTAGCTAGGGGTTAGCGGAGATAAAGCAAAACAAAGAAATATCTGAATAATTGAAGTTAAAATCTTGTTCTAAGTTTTTTTTTGTTTTTTGTTCTTTTTGTTCTTTTTTTAAGGAAAGAAATCAACATCCCTCTCAGCCTGAGGGCTTGAGTGAGGTTTTCATTGAGACATTATATCTCATCATGCCACTAATGGGAATTTGAACCCGAGTGGGGAATATAACAACCATTCTACTCAACCATCTTCAAGGAGCAAAAGACCACTTTCAGGGAGAAAGGGATAAAATCCTCACGCTACAAGTGACCTAGGAATAACCTTAAGTTTAACACAGTATGTACAAGTGAATTTAACATAATTTTTTAGCTTCAAGTGGGGATCAATCAATTAGACCAACAAAAGAAGGGGTAAAAGAACCAAAAGAAAATACATTGAAGTGTTGGGTGTGTGTGGTTTTGGTGGGGGGGGGGGAGAGGGGGGCACCTGTTGAGGGACTGCTCACACAGACCGTAAGACAGCAAAAGTGTACAACATCCAACTGGACACAATCATCAATTATGTGGCTAAGAGTGTACCCTATATTTATGCATCTGTAAAAAATAAGAGAGTGTGCCACCAAGCATCAATGGTGGAGATGGAAGGTATAATTGCCAAACATTATATTTAAATTATAATTGACCTTGGTTCTAACGTCAATTCAAAAATTTTCGAAGCATGTGTTTTACATAAAAAATAGCATACAAAGTTTCGGTTGGTCTAATCAACTATCAAAATCAAAAGAAAGATGATTGATGTTGTCAAATTGTGCTAGTTTGAGATGAATGGCATGCTTACAGAAGCCACTTTGAACGTGTTTGCCTTGGGGTCATATGAATTGCTAATTTGTATGGATTGGTTGGTAGTGTACAAGGATAAGTTGGACTGCTATAATAAAACTTTGGAATGCACAGATGAGGAAGGAAAACATATGTTATTGCAAAGAATAAAAAGGCCTTTGTTCATAAGGTAGATTTCACTTTTGCAATTGAATATGTGTTGTAGAAAGGGATGTCCATTGCATCCCATAAAACTGACTAGTTTAGCTGAAGAAAATAATATGAAAGTAGAAGACCATCCCATACTACAAGAACACATATATGTATTTCTTGAAGTGATACTTGGATTACCCCCCATGCGAGACATTGATTTTTCCAGAGAACTCACACTAGGGGCCATGCTAGTTTTTAGAGTGTCATACATAATGATCACACTTGAATTTATAGAATTAAAAATATAGTTGAAGGAAATGTTTGACAAAGGGTACATTAGACCCAATGCGTCTCCTTGGGGAGCTCCAATGCTATTGGTCAAGAAAAAGTTCGACACCCATACGCTATGCATCGATTATAGACAACAATACAAGATGAATATTAAGAACATGTATCCATTGCCCATGATTGATGATCTCTTTGATCGTTTAAGGAGAGCCATGTAAATTTGAGAGTTGGATATCACCAAGTCCAAATCAAGGATGAGGATATCTACAAGACTACATTGAAAACAATATATGGCACTATGAGTTTGTAGTAGTGCCATTTGGGCTAACAAATGGACCAACCACTTTTATGTGTCTAATAAACAAAAATTTCAGCAAATATTTGGATAAATCTGTGTTAGTTTTTGTTAATGATATTTTAGTGTATTCAAAGACCAAGGAGGAGCTTGAGGAGAACCTCAAGATCATATTGCAATTGTTATGGGAGCACTAGTTGTATGCTAAACCCAACAAATGCGATATTTTTCAATCATAGGAGCATTATTTGGTTCATGTTATTTCGAAAGGAGGAGTCACAATTGATCTTGAGAAGATCAAGGCAATTATGGAATGGAATGTTCCCAAAATGTAGCAATAATAATGTCTTTTATGGGATTTGCAGATTATTACATAAGGCTCATTCACAAATTTTTGAAGATTGGACACCCAATTATAGCACTACAAAAGAAAGGGGCAAATTTTAATTGGACATCAAAGTGCACAACAAGCTTTGAACAGAAGGACTTTCTTACTACTGCCCCCATGCTAAATATTGTAGACCCAGATAAATATTTCTTATTGTGTGTATATGCTTGGAAGGAAGGGCTTAGTGGAGTCCTCGCACAAGAAGGGCATGTAATTATCTACGAATCCAAGAAGATAAATGAACATGAAAAAAATTGTATAACACATGATTTGGAGTTGGAAACCATTGTGCACACTTTAAACTTATGGAGATATTACTTACTCAGGAGGTAATCCACATTGAGCACTGGTCACAATGGGTTAAAATACTTATTTGACTAGCCCAGGTTGAATGTTAGGCAAGCTAGATGGTTGGCCCTCATTAGTGAATTTGATTTTGAAATCAAGCATATTAAAGGGAAAGAACCTTTAGTGGCAGATGTAGTCAACATAAGCATGCAAGCGATACATATGGAAACCATGAGTACATGTGAGACAAACATAAAATAAAGAATTAGAGAAGTACTGCAAGGTGATGAACATTTCCAGTGTGTAAGTGGATTCTTACAACGAGAACCCAAAGGGCCAGTGGAAAATAAATATCAACCAACAGAAGACGACTTATTGTTGTAAAGGGGCAGACTGTACATACCAAATGAAGTAGGCTTGAAGAATCTCATAATAGATAAACTCCATAAGAGACATTATTGTCGTCACATAAGATACCAAAAGATGGTAACATTTACCAAAAATTAGCATTTTTGGCCATATATGAAGAGGGAGATTGTTGAATGCAACACTAAATGTTTAGAAATCCAATAGGTTAAGGGGGAACACAAATGTTCAATAGGGTTATTACAACCAATACCAATCCCATAATGGAAGTGGGAAGTCATATCTATGGACTTCATCATTAGTTTTCCAAGGACTCCCAAATATCATGTTGTAGTCATGGTGATAGTAGGTAAATTGAGTAAAGCATCTCACTTTATTCATGTTAAGTATACCCATAAAGAAATTGATATTGCCTAGATTTTTATGAAGGAAATTTTGAGGTTGTATGGCATTCTCAAGAAGATTTTGTCTTATTGAAATGCCAAGTTTACTTCAAAATTTTGGAAAGCTTTATTTACAATCTTTGGAATAAAATTACTATTTAGTAGTCTTTGGTACTTAGTATTTAGTACATCCTACCTCCTACAAACTGATGGGAAAATAGAAAGGGTAAACTAAGTGTTAGAATATATGTTAAGAATATACGTTATGCATTAACCCAAGAGATGAGAAGATTATTTACCTCTGGCAGAGTTTGCTTACAACAATGGCTATTAAGAGTCGCTAAAGATTAGCACCTTTGAAGCACTGTATGGAACAAAATGTTATATTCCCATCAACTGAGATACTTTAATGGATATAATCACACTCTAACCAAACATGTTAAAAGAAATGGAGTAGGAAGTGAAAAAAAAAATAGAAATTGAAAGTGGCTCAAGATCAACATAAGAGTTATGCAGACCAAAGAACTCATAAGGAGTTTCATGTAAGGGAGCATGTGTATCTCTGAATCAGACTTAAGGGGAGTTCCATGAAATTGGGGTCATGTGCCAAGTTAGCACCACGATATTGTGGACCCTATGAGATCTTGGAGAGAGTGGGGCGAGTGACGTACAAGCTTATCAACTTCATATATATATATGAAAGCTTTTGTGAGAGAAATGTGACATTTAAAAAAAAACTAATAACTATTTTTCCATATTGTGCCAAATAATTTTATATCAACTTTTAGATACAAAGAGAACAAATGATTGAAAGTAAATAATAATATTAATATAAAATCTTATTTTCACTTACGGGTAGAGGGAGATTTGTACTCCATTTAAGTATTAATATGGATTTGCCATGTAACATTTAAAAATATATTGATAAAAAAAAATATTTCAATGTGAACCATAATAAAATATTTGAATATCCATGTTAATTAAATCTCTCTCTCTCTCTCTCTCGATATATATATATATATATATATATATATATATAACCCCGAGAGTGTTGGGATAATTGAAATCGTAACCTCTCAATAGTGGAGATTTTTTTAACAATGGGGACTCGACCAACTAAGCTAACTCTCGAGGCTACTATATAACAATTGAAAGTAGCCTCGAGGGTTAGCTTAGTGGTTGAGTCTGTGTTGTTAAAAGCACCTCTGCTATTGAGAGTGTTGAAAATTGTAACTAGGTCAGTCTTCATATTGACTATGTAATTATGGATTTATGTAAAGTAGAAGACAAAGATAATAAAATGTATTTTGTACTTGCTTCATGGGTTTCATGAGCAAGGGTTTATTATAGGTTAGTAGACTTCTTCTTGATGTATATGTAGGTTTTTGTCTTCTAGATATAAATGTAATAAGTGTCATATATACATGAAGGATCTAGTCAAAATAAATGCTCTAATACCTTGTCCTAGAAACCATGGAAGAATGTCTCTATCAATCCTCACTCAAACGCTGGAAGATAAGATTAAATGATGTATTAGAAGTTGGCCTCATAAAAGTCATGTCGGCTCCCAAATAGTCACATCGTTTCACCAAGTCAAGTCGGCTTATATATAAGGGCAAACAACTATATATACCCTTGTAGCCTTCGCAAAAAATATAGAATTTCAGACATCTCTAAGTGCATTTCGATCATCTCTAAGTGCAGTGTGGAAGTGCAGTACGGAAGTGCTGCAAGTGCAATGCGGATATAAGTGCAGGAGCTGTAGTGAGGATTACAGGACGAGTTTAGTGCGGATTACAAAATTGTTTCAGTGCGGATTTTGATGTGTTTTAGGTCTGGTTAAGGTACACACATCTATGTGGTATCAAAGTATAATTGGAGCTCCGGTTTGATGAAACAAGAGTGCAGACTATACACCAAGAGAAGTGCGGACTATCCTGAAGTATTTACAGCGAGAAGAGGGTCACTTCAAAGTTAGATCTTATATGTTGAAGTGCAAATATGTCTGCAAATAAAAGGTGACATTTGTATTCATTTCCAGTTCATTTAGAAGTGGAACAATGGTCTGCAAAGAGAAGAAGTGATTAGACACTGGAAGAAAGTAGGAAATTAAATCTGTGATTTACTTTCCATACTACAACTGATATATATCTCAAGTAACGAAAGTTTCAATTGTATACAAAGGAAGTGCTGGTGCAGAACAATGCAAGTTGGTGAAGGAAGAAAGGATCAGCATTGAAGGACATTAAAGAAGTAAGGGCAAGGTCTTGGATGCATATATAGGTCAAGGGTCTAAGTCTAGGGCATGGTAATTGTTATTTGAAGATCTATAAGAAGAATTTCTCGTGGGTTTTCCTCTCCAAGAGGGAGAGGTTTTTCCCTGGATCTAAGAGCCTAATTTGTGTGTCTAGTGTATTTTGATAATTGACTTATGAAAGATTAAATAAGCTAAAGAAGAGAAGACATAAGAAGTAATCTCACAAGTAATTTCAAGAAGGGAATTTGAATTAATCTCCAGCCCTACAAATTCTCAACATGGTGTCAGAGCTAAGCTGCTGAACTAAATGGCTGCTTGACAAAGAGACACTCCAGGAAGAAAAAATCAAAGTTTGGGTGAAAAGTCAAATCAATTTGCAAGGAAGAATCTCAAGCTTCAAGAAAGATCTTCATCTCATTCAAAGGATCAACTTTTCAAGATAATAGCCTTTGCCACCAAAGATTTTCATTCAAGGCATTGATTGAAGAGGACATCATCTTTTGAAGACATCCTTTACCATCAAGGATTCAAGAACACCTAGATTGAAGATTTCTATCTTAGAAGAAGCTCCTAACTCCTTCGTCATCATCAAGGAAGCTGCAAGCCACTCTACTCAAGTAAGTATCTAAGACCTTACTTAAATCTGTCAAGATAACTTATTGTAAAGAGAGCAACAAGTTGGTTGGGTCATCAAACTTTAGCGCATGGAAGAAGAGGACATATTTGAATTTAATTGAAGACGAAGTTATGGACTACATCGATGGATTGACAATTCAACCACCAAAAGAAGATGCTCTAGCTCATGCCAAGTACATGAAGGGAGAAATCAGAGCCCAGAGGATTCTCATAGAATCCATTAAGGACTCACTCATTCCCTATGTATCAAAACTAAAGTATGCTAAAGAAATATATGAGAAATTGGTGGAGCTATTATCTGTAAGTACTGCAGGAGAAGTAATCTCTCTGAGACAAGAACTATATAAAATGAAATTGTCCAGGGAAGAATGAATCACTCCATACTTTATGAGGATTTCTGAAATAAGAGATCAACTGCATGAACCAGGAGAAGTAATGTCTGACACTGAGATGACTATAGTGGTGCTGAATGCTCTACCAGAGGAATGGGGAAAATTCACTTCAAGTATATACGAGAAGAAAGAAGCCAATTCCATGATTTATGGTCTCTATGTAAAATAGAGGAAACGAGATTGAAATCCAAAGCTGATACAGGATCAAGTGAAGGGAATCAAGCCTTTGCAACCACTTTCAGGAAGAAAGTTAGATTCGGTAAATTTGGTCCTCATAATCAAAGAGGAAATATAGACAACGTACAATGCTTTGGATGTAATGAACTTGGGCATTATAAAAGAGATTGTCCTAAACCTGACAAGGACAAGAGGAAAAGGGAAGAAGCCCATATCTCAAATGTGAGGGAAGAACCTGATGCAAAGAAATCTAAGAAAGAAGAAGCGGGGGATCTCTACTATGATTGAGATCATCTTCTCCTTTAAATGATTTATGTTGGTTGTAAAATAGTAAAATAGGAAGCAATGTATATTATAGCGTTGTGATAAAAATCATGTTAGGAGCTCTTGGTGAATCAACTCCGTGAAAACCTCTCTGATAACATTACTAATGGAAGGCAATCATCAAGATCAAGGGTCATCATGAAAACAAAATTCTGGGATGTGATGACATATTGATGGAGCGGGCCAAGGGAATGAAACTCTTCATTCTAAAGATATTGCTACAAGATGGCTCGAGGGAAAGATGTATGAGGTATGTATAAATTTATACGCTGAAACTGGATGTTGTGAAGTCATGTCATATGGTTGCAGGTAATAGACTTCCATATTTAGAAGTATGATTTATGAAGGAGGATCTCTTGGTGCACTGAAAGATGAAATCAACATAATATATCCTCATGGAATATGAAGTGGTGTATATGAATGAGAAACTGGAAAATTTGTAAGTTCCTCGAAATGAAGAATGTGTAGAAAGGAAGAGATCATGAAATGCAACCATGTCAAGAGGTAGTTATCATCCAAAAGCCAAGAAGATGTGACTAAGTGATCTCTTGGGAGGATATATAGACTCTGACAGAATTCTGGTAAATAAGAAGACCCTTGACAAAACATATCATTAGGAGATGTGTCGATCTGAATAAAGGATATCGATGCCTACAGGAAGATTTCATGGTGAAAGATCATCACTGACGTAACTTTTTTTTTTTTAAGTTCATATGTATATGTTTACCTGGATGAATTTGTGTAGGGCTGCTAATCATGAGAAATGATGTATGATCCTTGGAGATGATTCGAAGGAAAGCAACATGGCATAACAGTGGACCAAATGAGAAAGACTGGTGAATCACTTTTTAATAATGGACATGACTCGTGACTGAAAGTGATGGATGATCTGTTCCCTATGAAGCCAAAAGTGAAGATTCCTCAATATCGAAATCCATGACATCGAGGGGAGGAATTCTTCACGAGTAGATGGATCACTACTGCAGGACCCTGGTTGAGAGGGAGCCTGGTGGTAAGTTTCTTACCTAGAATAAACTTGAAGTATGTCCTTCCTGAGTTGAAAGGGAGTGATATATGTGATTCTCTAATACATGTGTCATGCACTAGACTAGGACTAACAACCGTAAGTCTTAGTGAAGGCCATGTGGAGAGAATGGATAGACACATCATTCTGGTCTTCACCTGGAGGACATAATGGAGGATTGGGTAATCATCTGGAATTCGATACTCTTTCAGAATGAGATAGGGCATTCAAGATAAGAGTAGTCGAGGACCGATACTCTTTGAGGTTTGGCTACCCAATAGAAGAATAGTCCAAGAAGGTCATACTTTGGGAACACTTGGGTGGAGTATGTACCTTGGAGATACAATGCCTATGGTGTCTATAATTCATGTGTCTCGCCAGCATTGTAGCCCATTGTCTCATTGAGAGATGGGGATGTTAGTCAAGGCCTTGCACTAGGACAATTCTAGTTGATATGATGCTATACCGATGTGATTACCAATCTGATTCTTCTTATGAGATTCTTCAATTTGAAAGTGACCATGTACCTGTATGAATACCTCCCTAGTTAAGAGGGAGTGTTGAAAATTGTAACTAGGTCGATCTTCATATTTACTATGTAATTATGGATTTATGTAAAGTAGAAGACAAATATAATAAAATGTATTTTGCACTTGCTTCATGGGTTTCATGAGCAAGAGTTTATTATGGGTTAGTAGACTTCTTCTTGATTTCTATCTAGGTTTTTGTCTTCTAGATATAAATGTAATAAGTGTCATATATACATGAAGGATAAGTCAAAATAAATGCTCCAAGACCTTGTCCTAGAAACCGTGGAAGAATGGCTCTATCAACCCTCACTCAAACGTTGGAAGATAAGATTAAATGATGTATTAGAAGTCGGCCTCATAATAGTCATGTTGGCTCCCAAATAATCACACCGGTTCACCAAGTCAGGTCGGTTTATATATAGGGGCAAGCAACTATATATACCCCTGCAGCCTTCACAAAAAATATAGAATTTCAGACATCTCTAAGTGCATTTCGATCATCTGTAAGTGCAGTGCGGAAGTGCAACAAGTGTAGTGCGGATATAAGTGTAGGAGCTGCAGTGCAGATTAGAGGACGAGGTGTAGTGAAGATTACAGGGCGAGTTTAGTGCGGATTACATGACTGTTTCAATGCAGATTTTGATGTGTTTCAGGTTTGGTTAAGGTACACACATCTATGTGGTATCAAAGTATAATTGGAGCTGCGGTTTGCTGAAATAAGAGTGCAGACTATACACCAAGAGAAGTGTGGACTATCTTGAAGTATTTACAGCGAGAAGAGGGCCAGTTCAAAGTCAGAGTTTATATGTTGAAGTGCAGATATGTCTGCAAATAAAAGGTGACATCCGTATTCATTTCCAGTTCATGTAGAAGTGGAACAATGGTTTGCAAAGAGAAGAAGTGATTAGACACTGGAAGAAAGTAGGAAAGTAAATATGTGATTTACTTTCCTTAATACAGCTGATATATATCTCAAGTAACTGAAGTTTCAGTTGTATACAAAGGAAGTGCTAGTGCAGAACAGTGCAAGTCGGTGAAGAAAGAAAGGATCAGCATTGAAGGACATCAAATAAGTAAGGACAAGGTCTTGGATGCATATATAGGTCAAGGGTCTAAGTATGGGGCATGGTACTTGTCATCTGAAGATCTATAAGAAGAATTTCTCGTGGGTTTTCCTCTCCAAGAGGGAGAGGTTTTGCCTTGGCTCTAGGAGCCTAATTTGTGTGTCTAGTGTATTTTGATAATTGACTTGATGAAATATTAAATAAGCTAAAGAAGAGAAGACATAAGTAACCCAAGTAAGCTCACAAGTAACTATCAAGAAGAGAATTTGAATTAATCTCCAACCTTCCAAATTCTCAACAGAGAGGCCATGGGTTCAATTCTCCCGACACTCTCGGGGTCAGGCTCCATGCTTGAGCCAACAGGAAGTGATCCTTTCGCACAAATATTTTGCGACCGTAGTGGTAAATAGATTTTCTGGGAACATGAAACATATAAAAAATAAAATCCATATGGTTAATAAATTATTTAAATGTTGTGTTGCTTAATATGAAGGAGATGTTAATTCCTTTCATGGTCAAATTGGAGTTGAGAAGTTGCATATTAAGAACCAACATAGATCCATCTTAATGTGCCGAAAGGGATCAAAATCTGAGGAACTGTCTGCACATTTAAGGCTTTGATCCTTTTCAATGCACGGTGGTTAAAACATTTTAATGGTGTATTGTTCAATATGAATGAGATGTGTAATTCCTTGTGTTCAACATGGAGTTGATGCATGTCATTACTAATAACTAATATAAATCCATCTTAACTCCATATTTATCATGAGCCCATAGGGATCAAAATTGGAGGAAACCTTTATACATCTAGTGATTTGATCCATTTCAGTGCGTGAAAGATCCAAAATTAAGATATATATATATATTTCATTCCTTGAGGGACTTTGAGACAATAAGGCTGAAAGTTATTACAAAGATACTCATAAGCTCAACATGTCACTTGTCTAAGATCTTACCCACCCAGGTATTGGGCATTCTCCTAAACCTTCCTCTTATAATGAATGGCAAGGTTGTTGACTATGGGAGTGTATGTTCCACTATGTATGGAGTTAACCTCATGCATCACTATCAGGGTATCTTGAAACAAGGGTAGTTTAGGACAATGGTGAGAATAATGGCCATACATATCACACTAAGCACATGGGTGATTTATGTGTAATGATGACTCACAACGAGTGACTTGAACCATAGGGATGGCAGGGTCAATTTCAAAATCAATCTTGTTAAGAAGTCCCTTAAGTTTACAAAGTCGACAAGTGTTGGTAGTGTACAAGGGAGGTCGCATAAAGCACACAAAGGTGGCGATTTAAGTGTTGTTATTTGGTTGGCCATAATTTGTCTAGCACAATTGATTCCCCCTCTCTTCTTATCTTTCCCTCCTTTTTCAATGGCTTCCCTAGCTAGATTAGGATTCCTAGCTAGAAAGATTTATACATCTAGTGATTTGATCCCTTTAAGTGCATGAAAGATCCTAAATTAAGATGGATATATATATATATATATATATATATATATATATAACCCTAAAGGTTATCTCAAGTGGTGGTCTAGAGATAGAAGCAAAGTTCTTTGATATTGTTGCTAGTTGTTGTTGATCACGGGTTTGGCTCTCTTTGATTCCCTTGGGGTGAGGCCTCATAATCAGGGCCCATGATTTACCTGCTTTACAATCCATGAAATGTGGGGAAGTACTTAAGGGTTTCTCGTGCTTTCATTCCAAGTGACACACACACACACACACACACACACACACACATATATACATGTTTCTGTCCTTGAGGGACTTTGAGACAACAAGGCTTGAAGTTATTACAAATATATACTCATAAGCTCAACATGTCACTTGTCAAAAATCTTACCCACCTAGGTATTGGGCATTCTCCTGAACTCACTTCTCATAATGAATGGTAAGGTTCTCGACTATGGGAGTGTATGTTCCACTATGTGTGGAGTTCAACTCGTGCATGACTATAAGGGTATCTTGAAACAAGGTTAGTTCGAGGCAATGACGAGAATAGTGGCCATACAAATCATACAGAGCACATGGGTGATTTGTGTGTAATGATGACTCACTATGGGTGACTTGAACCATAGGGATGGAAGAGTCAATGTCCAAATCAATCATGTTAAGAAGTCCCTTAATTTTTTGGAGTGAAGGACAATTATTGGTAGTGTGGCAAGGGAGGTCGCATAAAGCACACAAAGATGGCAATTTAGGTGTTGTGCTTTGGTTGACCATAACTTGTTTAACACAATTGATTCCCCTTCTCTTCTTATCTTTCCCTCCTTTTTCAATGGCTTTCCTAACTAGGTTGGGATTGGGCTAGGGTTTCATAGAAGTTGTAGTAGTTATAGGAGAAGTGGCTATAGGTTAAATTACTGCGAAATTTAAATAAAGAGTTTGTGTGGGGGGTGGGGAGGTAGTATTTGTATCCAAGTACCAAACTAGAATCCCCAAGGTTATATAAGGAAAATTCAACATGGCCATGATTGAGATACTTCTCAGGTTCAATATGCACTATGGTTCAATTCTTGCAAGTGACATGTTCAACTCACATATATATAAATATATATATATATATATATATATATATATATATATATATATATATATATATATATATATATATATATATAAATATATATATATATATATATATATGAAGTTATTTAATATTGTCGCTAGTTGTTGCTGATCACGGTTTTGACTCTTTTCAATTCCCTTGGGCAAGGCCATGTAATTAAGGTCGACGATTTACCTCGTTTACCATGCACAAAATGTGGGGAAGCACTTGAGGGTTTATTGTGCTTTCATTCTAAGTAACACACACTTTATATTCAAGAATATACATGTTTTAATCCTTGAGGGACTTTGGGACAACAAGGCTCAAAGTTATTACAAAGATATAATCATAAGCTCGACATGTCACTTGTTGAAGATCTTACCCACCCAATTATTAGGCATTCTTCTGAACCCACCTCTGACAATGAATGGTAAGATCATCAACTATGGGAGTGTATGTTCCACTGCGTGTGGAGTTCAACTCATGCATGACTATAAGGGTATCATGAAACAAGGGTAGTTCGGACAATGGTGAGTATAGTGGCCACACATATCACATAGAGCACATGGATGATTTGTGTGTAATGATGACTCATAATGGGTGACTTGAACCATAGGGATGGAAGGGTCGATGTCCAAAGCGGTCATATTAAGAAGTCCCTTAAGTTGACAAAGTGAAGGAAAATTATTGGTAGTGTGGCAAGGGAGGTCGCATAAAGCACACAAAGGTGGAAATTTAGGTGTTGTGCTTTGGTTGGCCATAACTTGTCTAACACAATTGATGCCCCCTCTCTTCTTATCTTTCCATCCGTTTTCAATGCTTTTCCTAGCTAGAATAGGATTGGACTGGTGTTTCACAAAAGTTGTAATAGCTATAGGAGAAGTGGTTATGAGTTGAATCAATGTTAAAGTTAAATAAAGAGTTTGTGTGGAGGGTGGGGATGGGGTATGGGGATCCAAGTACCAATCTAGAATCCCCAAGGTTAGATCAGGCAAATTCAACATGCCCATGACCGATATACTCACTATTATGGGAGATGAAAACAAGAAAGATATTTGTCCAAAAGGATAGTGTCCAGGGGGGAATGCCCCCAAATATAGGCGTTGAAGATGTGGGAGTGATAGATTGAGAAACAAGTGGGGAGGATGAACATATGGGATTCTCAAAAGTTTGGGACAAAGACAAATTGCACACTTGAGACAAATATTGTGGATTGTTGATAAGTGGAGGCCCATAATAAATGCCAAGCAAGGTTGAGTCTTTATAGACCCCAAGGCTAATGTCGGAAAGGAAAGGATGACTTGGTTCTCAGTGATGGAAAATATAACATTCTTAGGGTTGAATTGAGTCTTACGATCATGGTATGTAAGTTGGTTAGTGTTCATTGGGAGTGACTAGCCCTAGGGGGCCTCAGGGTCATGGGGGGACACAAATTCTGATTAAGGATATTAAGGGAGACAAGGCAGGGAATATACATGAAGACCATAAGGGTGGGAAGGGGCATAATACCTATTGGAGGTGTTCAAAGTCTTAAAATTTTGGGACAAAGACAATATGCACACTTGAGACAAGCATTGTGGATTGTTGATCGGTGGAGGCCCACAATAAGCACTAAGCAAGGTCGAGTCTTTATAGATCCCAGGGCTAATTTCAGAAAGGGAAAGGATGACTTGGTTCTCAATGATGGAAAATATAACATTCTTAGGGTTAGCTTGAGTCTTATGATCATGGTATGTAAGTTGGTTGGTGGTCATTGGGAGGGACTAACCCTGAGGGGCCTTAGGGTCATGGGGGGACACAAATCTCGATTAAGATATTAAGGGAGAGAAGGCAGGGCATATACAAGAATACCACAAGGGTGGGAAAGGACATAATACCTATTGGAGGTGTTCACAATCTTTGAAACTTGATTGCCCTTTGGATTGAGGGGAGCACCCTTACAATTAAGTTTAGGGGATGTGGAAGGGGTCGTAGATATAAATGGATTAGGGGAAGAGCTCAACTTGGGGGTGTTATTCTTCTCTTTGGCCTACTGCCATTTTTCATTTCCCTCCTCAAAGGGGGGGGGGGGTTCAAAAAATTTTTTTGGGTAGTTCTTGATGAAGTAAGCATACTTATGACAACCCTTGCATTTGAAAGGGAGTTTCTCATAGTCAATTGGCTGAAGACAAGTCCAAATTTCCAATTGTTTAATAGACCACTTCTAGGAAACCTTTCTCCAAATCCACCTCCACACAAATGTGGGTATAGGATCAAAGGCCATATTTTGGATCCACTTGATCTATATAATTTCCTAGGGTATTTATGATATTTCAAAACTTTTCATCATTTCAGCATTGCAACGACATTAGGGGCAACTCGACCTAGATAGGAACTACAAATATGATGTCGTGCTTTGGGTTGAAATCTAACATCCAATGATTTAGGTACATACCACGATATCCAATGAAGTAAGGATTGTGAAAGATGAAATATTTGCCTTCTTTTGGCTCAAATAAGAAAACAAAGAAACCCCACCCATAGAAGGAAAATGAGCGCCGACATTTAATCATGGGCTTCCAATTCTTGTCCACCTAAAGGGAAATGGATTTAAGAGATGGTTAGATGCACATAAATCAATCGATTAGACCCCTAGTTGTAAGCTCGAGAGTTAGAGTGCAAGAGGATGATGGATAGAGTTGGACCTTAGGGATTTCTTTCGATTTTTTGACAAATTTCACTAGTTGGGGCTTGATGGATTGGAATGCAGATGCAACCAACTTGCAAAAATCCATGATGGTAACGAAGGAGGGAGTCTCCCCCACCTAAGGCCAAAGTTAGAGGGTTACACATGGCGACAAATTAGGGTTTCAATGGAGAGTGAACTAGGCTCGCATGAAGTTCTAAATTTATGCATATTGACTACTTTTATTTTTTATTATCAAACTTATGTATAAGTATTAAATAATACTTATAAATTTTATTATTATTAGAATTAGATGTAATTATTACATGTTAGATCCCTATATTACTAGTGTAGTCCCTTATTGTTGTTAGTGTACCCCCCTTATTGTTATTGTTGTACCCCTGTAGCCCCCATATTGTTATTATTGTGCCCCATAAAAAGCCACTATTATTATTGTTGTGCCCTTACATTATTATTGTTAGGTCGGCTAGGATTATATTATGACCCCATGGACTCCTATATATAGAAAGGAGGTTTTTTCATTTGTATCATCCAAGAATTGTTCATTTATGTAATGTAAAGGAGGTTTCCCCCTCGAAGTGGCTGATTTCTAAGGCGTTGATCTCTCTTTTCTTCTATTTTGGGAGCTGGTTTCATAACATTTGGTATCATAGCTTTGGATTCTAGGGTTTCGCTGCTTCAAACAGGTCATCGTGGCATTTTCGCTATAGCTTTTTTCTACGAAGGTTCAGACACTAAAAAAAAAACCATTTGCGAAGAAATCCTAAGGAAGTTTGTGTAAAAAATTCAGATCTTGGTTCACAATATTTTCGGAGATATGATCTGTGGAAGTTAGGGTTTTTGCAGGCTCCTGAATTTCATCTCAAAGAGGTGACCCTAGGAAAATCGTCATAACTCTCTCTCTGAGCATCAGATTGGAATTCTGTAAAACGTGGCTGAAAGTACATAGGTTGTAGTTTTTTGTGTATCAATTTAAGAGCCGAAGGAGGAAACAATGACACATGGCACGTCGTACAATTTCGCTCTACTGAACCAGTGCATAATTAGGTTATTGTGGGAGATTAGGCATAACTTTGCCTTGAAGAATCCAAATCAGGTTAGACCTATGGCAATGGAAATATGACTCAAAGGGCTATTACAGGATCGAAGCTCTAATCTCGGGGATTTGAAATTACAGAGATACATCAATTTCAATATCAAACTCCGCAAAAGCAAGAAAAATGTGTGTATTTTTTTTTCAAATTGCATAAGTCTTGTTTGAAAAATCAGTTTGAAGTGATTCCAAGGGTATATTGAAGCATAGATATCAGTATTGGGTTATAAAATGCCCCCTAAAAATAATTTAACACCCATTAAGCCCTCAGAAGTCTCTTTTATGACTCATGAAGAGGAAGAAGTGCAACATGATATATCAAAATTACAAGAGCAAGTCCAACAACTTTCGCTCTCGCAAAGAGCAACAAAAATGAAATGGAAGTTTTGAAGAAAGGCGTTGAAGCTAAGATGGGTGGTTTGAAGAAAGGCATGGAAGCTAAGATGGATGGTTTGAAGAATGACATGGAAGACATGGAAGAAAAAATTGAAGACGTGAAGAATGATCTAAAAGCAGACATGGAAGGTTTGACAAAGTTGATACAAGAAATGATTCCTAATGGCGAAAAGATAGTAGAGGAAACTCATGATGAGAACAAAATAAATTGAAGACCCACTACATTACAAAGATCAATATGAGGAAGTTTGATGGCAAGGATCTCGTAACATCGATACTACAGATGGAGCAATATTTTGATCTCAATAATGTGAAAAACACACAAAAGGTATGCATTGCAACTTTATATTTAGAACAAAATACATTTGTATAGTATCGCTGGCTTTTCTCCCGTAAAAAAATTGTCACTTGGTCAATTTTTACGGAGGAGATGATAGCACATTATGAGGATACAAAGAGAAACACCTTCTTTAGCCAATTGATAAATCTCAAACAAAAGGGTTCACTGGTGGAGCACATTGAGGACATCCAAAAATTGAATATAAGGGTAAGTGATATCCATAGGAACACAATATTGACGTCTTCATAGGGAATTTAAAGGATAACATCCAACACGAGGTTCGCCTTTGGGAACCCGATTCATTGGAGAAGGCATTCAGGTTGGAAAGAAAAATTGAATGTAAAATTATGGCGACAAGGAAGCCTACCACTCACATCTATAAAGATGGAAGTGTTGCTGCTCTTAGACTTCCACAACCTAAAAAGTTGACACCACAACAATTGGAACGAAAAAGAGAAAAAGGGCTTTGCTATAGTTGTGATAGAAAATACACTAAAGGTCATAAGTGTGCTGAAAAGAAATTATTTTACATAGATTGTGAAGAGGAGGAAGAAAATGAACAAGAAACTTCAAAAGAAGAGGATATACATTAGGAACCAACCCCAGAGAAAGAATAAATGAGTCCGACTATATCTCGTAATGCATTGGCATGAATTACCACTCCTCAAACTCTCAAGATAGAAGGACATATCAAGAAGAAAAAGTTTATAGTGTTGATTGATTCGGGTAGTACCCATAATACTATTCATTGTAAGGTAGCCAATGAATTGAATTGCTTCCTATACCTAACACCGAAGTGTCAAGTGATGGTTGCAAATGGAGGAACTATAAATTGCTCTAGAAAATGCCACAATATCAAGCTAACCATGTGGGAATATGTATTGAATAATCCAATACTTTCGATTCCAATGGGAGGTGTTGATGTTGTACTAGGAGTACAATGGTTACAATCTTCGGGGACGGTAGCTTTTAATTTTCAAGAAATTTACTTGAAATTTTTTTCGGAAGGAAATGAAGTTGAATTACGTGGTATCGCAGGGAAGCTGAGAAAGATAATAAGCTCTAATGTCATGACAAAGCTATTGAAGAAAGAACAATGAGGCGTAATTGCACAATTATGCTCACTAGAAGTTCCAACATCAAAATCATTTATTTCTCCAGATCTCCAAAAAGTCTTGGACAATCATTCCAAGATGTTTGAAACTCCCAAAAGACTCCCACCTATTTGTGATCATGATCATGCTATTCATTTGATTCCAGGAAGTGTTCCTTCAGACATCAGGCCTTACAAATATCCTTATGTACAAAAGAGCGAAATTGAACGTATGATTGCAGAAATGTTAGAGGCTGGTATAATTCAAACTAGTCAAAGTTCTTTCTCTCCTACAGTAGCATTGATGCACAAGAAGGATGGATCATGGCTCATGTGTTCGGATTATAGGGAGCTCAATAAGCTCACTATTAAAGATAAATTTCTCATTCATGTGATTAATGAATTATTGGATGAATTACATGGAGCAATTTATTTTACCAAGTTGGATCTTCGTTCAGGATATCATCAATTTAGAATGAAGACTGGAGATATTCCGAAAACAACATTTTGAACTCATGAGGGTCGTTATGAATTTTTGGTCATGCCTTTTGGCCTTACCAATTCACCTTCTACATTTCAAGGGTTGATGAATTCCCTTTTCAAACCCTTCCTTAGAAAAGTTGTGCTAGTATTTTTTGATGATATACTAATCTACAACAGGTCTTGGAAGGATCATGTTCAACATGTTGAGAGGGTGCTCAAACTATTGGAGGAGAAACAATTATATGCAAAAATCTCCAAATGTTTCTTTGGAGAATAAGAGGTGGAATATCTGGGTCATATTGTATCTCAGGAGGGTGTTAAGGTAGACCCTAACAAAATTAAATCCATTAATGAATGGAAAGTCCCCACAACCATAAAGAAGTTGTGAGGATTTCTCTGGCTAAGAGGGTATTATCGCAATTTTGTTAAGAAATATGGGAGAATATCAGCACCTCTAACAACATTATTGAAGAAAGATGTATTTTCATGGACTCCTGAAGCAACTAAGGCCTTTGAACATCTTAAAGAGGCAATGTGCTTAGCACCGGTCTTAGCTACGCCATACTTCATAAAAACCTTTATTGTGGAATGAGATACCTCGGGAAATGGAATTGGTGTTGTTTTAATGCAAGAAGGAAGACCTATTGCTTTTGAAAGTGGTCTAATCAAAGGAAAGTATTTATAGAAAGCTATTTATGAGAAGGAAATGTTGGCAATACTACATGCACTAAAGAAATGACGACCTTACCTAATGGGAATACACTTCAAGGTAAAAACTGATCATGATAGTCTTAAATAATTTTTGGAACAAAGAATATCTTCAGAAGAGCAACAAAAATGGGTCACAAAGATGTTGGGTTATGACTTTGAAATCATCTAAGAAAAAGGGAAGCTAAATGTTGTTGCAGATGCACTCCCAAGAAAGGATGAAGAGGTGGAAGCATTAATTTGTGCCATTTCTATTATCCAACCAGATTGGATAACTGAATAAAGGGATGAATGGAATAATGACGAAGAAGTGTGGACACTCATTCAAAAGTTGCAGCAAGATCCTAGCACATCCGATACATTTAGTTGGAAAAATGATTCCTTATGGTACAAATATCACTTATATCTTTGTAAGATTTCCCAACTAAAACAAAAGATTCTTTTGGAATTGGACACCTCTCCCTTAGGAGGACACTCAGGATTTTTAAAAACTTACCATAGGGTGAAGAAATATTTTTTTTGGGATGGCCTTAAATATGATATTCAAAAGTTTGTGGTGGAATGTTTGGTTTGCCAGCAAAATAAAGTTGAGACAATTAAGACCCCGGGTCTTCTACAAACTTTATCCATTCCAAGTCAACGTTGGGAGGAGGTTTCAATGGATTTTATCACGGGTTTACCTAAGTCCGAAGGAAAGAGTGTCATTATGGTGGTAGTTGATAGACTTACCAAGTATGCACACTTTGTGCATTATCTCATCCATTTAAAACAAGTCCAGATGCTACTGCATTTATGGAAACAATTCAAAAGCTGCATGGAAACCCAAAGATTATTGTAAGTGACAAAGATCCCATTTTTACAAGAAATTTTTGGACAAAGTTATTTTCTTGTTTGGGTACTCAACTAGCTCATAGCTCATCTTATCATCCTCAATCCGATGGGAAAACTGAGATAGTGAACAAATGTTTGGAAGGATATCTTCATTGTTTTCTATCTGATAAACAAACACAATGGGTCAAGTGGTTACCTCTGGTTGAATGGTGGTATAGCACTTCCTTCCATATTGCAACAAGAATGACCCCATTTATGGCACTTTATGGATATCATCCACCGTCCATCACATCATCTTTAAGAGAAAATTCTAAGGTTCAAGGAGTGGAAGATCACATCAAACATCAACAACAAGTTCTCCAACTCTTAAAGGATAATCTAAATTTCGCACAAAATCGAATGAAACAACAGGCAGATCAACATCGCAGCGAGAGAAGTTTTGATGTAGGAGACTAGGTATTTTTACGGCTACAACCATATAAACAAATGTCCCTCAAGCAAGCTAAGAAGGATAATAAATTATCGCCAAAGTACTATGGTCCTTATAAGGTGTTGCAAAATATTGGTACTATGGCATACAAATTGGAGCTTCCTGCTTCGTCTCGAGTGCACCCAATTTTCCATGTTTCATGCTTAAAGAAGGTTATAGGTGACAAACTTCCAATTCAAGCAATATTGCCAAAACTTGATGAGGAATGAAAAATCATATTGGAACCTGAAGCAGTCACGAAAACTAGAACTCGACAACTACGAAATCGATCAATTTCAGAGTATCTCATAAAGTGGAAGAAATTACCCACTGAAGATTCCACTTGGGAGGATGAGACTTTTATACAGAAGCATCCAGAGCTACCCAAGTGTTGAGGACAACACTTTTTTGAAGGAGAGGGGCATGTTAGATCCCTATATTACTAGTGTATTTCGTTATTGTTGTTAGTGTAGCCCCCTTATTGTTATTTTTGTACCCCTGTAGCCCCCATATTGTTATTATTGTGCCCCATAAAAAGCCACTATTATTATTGTTGTGCCCTTACATTATTATTGTTAGGTCGGCTAGGATTATATTGTCACCCCATGGGCTCCTATATATAGAAAGTAGGTTTTCTCATTTGTATTATCCAATAATTGTTCATTTATGTATTGTAGAGGAGGTTTCCCCCTCGAAGTGGTTGATTTGTAAGGCGTTGATCTCTCTTTTCTTATATTTTGGGAGCTGGTTTCATAACATTACATATAACTGAAATAATAATTCTCAATAAAAAATTTCACAACACATGATATAAAAATTATTAATATTTTAGATTGAAATTATTATTAATTCTTTAAGAAGTCAAGAAGTCGAAGGATCTTACCTTTAGTGGTTTGGTGAACAATTCGTTTCCTTGACTTCATGGGTTCAAATCTTCAGAGACATGTTGTAACTATCTTGTTTGTGGCATTTATGAAATAATTGTACTTGGTGTAATAGTAGTAGCTGGTCTTTCGAAGTTAATAATTCTCTAGAAATTCTCATTCTAGTTTGAAAAAAAAAATCTTTAAAATGGAAATAGCTTAAATTATTTTGTTTGGTTGAATAATATTTTTTTTTCCAAGGAAAAATTCGTAATTTTATTAATGAAAACAAAATTACATGTTACATGTATTGGTAATTGTCAATCAAGACAGACTAGTATGCCGCAAGTAAATATAATACACGGGGATAAATTAAGATTTTCTCCCTTTCTTCTTTTCAACCTTTCGTCAAGCTCCTTGTGTTGGCATGGCCGAAATAAGGGCGAGCTGGTTTTCTTCTGTGAGTGCTCCATCGTCCTTATCTGAGTCCAAAATATCTGAAGTGTGTAGTATTCTATTCCCCCCACTGTCCGGTGCCCCTGGTTCCGACTCAGGCCGCGCCATGGTGGTGTTGTCAAATGAATCTTACATTCCCTGTTCTTGTGTATTTGGAGAGGTTGCTGTCTGTTTGCTCTCCTTTGGGATGGGGTCTTTATCTTCTTCGTTTGTCTTCTGCTCTAAATCCTCTGAAGGAAATTGCCATCCTTTGGCTGCTTTCCCTGGCTACTTTTTTTTTCTATTATCTTGTTTTGCTTCCGGGCATGTGTTTTGAAGATGTCCCGTGTTCCTGCATATTCAGCAGCGGAAAGCTGTGTTTTCATAGTCTAAGTGTTGTGTCCATCTTTGTTGTTTGTGATTTAGTTGAATGCTCTCTTGTAGGCCTTTGCTAAGATCCACTTCCACACAGATTCGTGCAAAAGTGCAGATATGTTTCTCCAAAAATTGGGTATCTGTTTTTATATATCTACCGAGTATGTTTCCAATGGCTTCTAAAACACTTTCATTCCAAAAATGATGTGGGAGGTTGTATAGCCGGACCCAAACCGACATTCTGGCAACCTCCATTATGTTGGCATCAAATTCAGGAAACCATGGTGTGATGAAGAGTCTGGTGGATCCCCAGAACTACGGTCCTTCCCTCAATATGATATCTCTGACTTCTGATGATGAGAATTTGACAATGAAGAAACTCTTTCAGCAAAGATGGATTTCACATTCCATTGTCCATTTGGTGAAGATCCAATGAAAATATCCATTGGTTTAGGCCAAAATCAGTTGAATCTGCATATTATTGCTTGTGCTTCAAAAGTGGTTTGATGCTCGTTTATCTCTGGATTGTCTATATTCAGTTCGGGCACACTGTTTTGTTGCTCCACAATGTAAGGCTTGGGGGTACTCTCTGTTGGTGCCTTAGCTGTTGTTGCTCTGTTTTTTTCCTTCCAATACGTTTTTGTATGAGGGTCCTTTTGAGTTTTCCATTTTGGAGGTACTGGCTCCCCGAGTCGGTCCTTGGGCTCTGTTTTGGTCTGCTTTGCCACCCCTCAGTCTCATGTTGAGGGTAATGGTAGAGCCAGAGCTGATGGGGTAAGCCTTGATATTGCAGGAGTCTAATAAATATTTTCCCCCGTGAATTAATGACTGATGGTGGTAGGGGTAACCAGTTACAGACTTGATTTTTTCCTTAATATTTGAAACTCTATCTGTGTTCCGTATCCAAACAATAAAACTATTTCCCACTGGGGGCTTTATAAAAACTTGAAAATGTGCAGAACTTACTTGTGAATCAATTCCTATGAAAGTTCTGTGACTTCCTATGGTCTTTTGTTCTGATATCTTGGATGGGGTACTGTAGAAGTTAGCACACTAGTTCCTCCGGAATTTTGTGCCTTGGGGCCAGCCATCACTACGCATTGATGCACATGTAGTGCCCAGTGGTGGCAACAGTCGCCATTTCTAGCAGCAAACCGCTAGCACAGGTTCTGTCAAAAAATTCTCAGCAAAGCCGCTTCGAACCAGTGATGGAAACAGTTGCCATTTCTAGCAGCAAACCGTCGGCACAGGTACTGTCCAACATTCCTTAGCAAAGTTGCTTCGAAAGAGGGCATGATAGCAGGAGTTGAGCGCCATCTCCCAAGCTCGTCGTAAGTGTTGGGCATCTGACCCTTAACGAGGACAGAGGTCAAAGAGGTCTTTGGGGAAAACAAGTGCGGCCTCCGAGCGAAGAGGGGGAAACCCTCGTCAGACAATCCACCAATGCGTCTCAAGTGCGAGGCCAAGAGCCTGCGGAGCAATGGTGATCATCTCTTCAGGTATCCCTCCATGGTATACCTCCGCTGCAATTGCCGACAATTCATAATTGTGAAACTTAGGGTATCCGCCGACCTCCTTCACACTCCTCATTTTCTCTATCCACACACACCATTGAATAATAAATATATTTACATGCATAGTTTGTTTGTTTCTTTTTTCTTTTTCCAATTAGGATTGACCTCTCACCAAGATTATGAAACTTGGTGGTGACTAAACCCCAAAAAAATCAAGTGGTTTACACCTTAGAGGTAATGGGGACTAGGTCATTATAACAAATATTTATTATCAGTTCAATATGTCACATGCAAGAATTGAATCTTGATGGGAGGATGACAACATTTTTCTCGACCACCAAAACTAAATTAAATTCACTAATTTGAATACAAATTATTGCATTGAGAGACACTCTCCAGATCAGTATGGAAGAGATGTTGTATTGTCTTATCCTATAAACATTTTGACCCAGTCAAATTACAAAAAAAAAAAAAAAAAAAAAAAAAAAAACCTATATCCTCAGTTTGATTACAACCATCGATGAAATCTCGTTGACGGTTCTCAAGTAAGAGATCGAGGTACAAATTATTGGGATCTTTGAGTCGTTGATGAGAGGCATTAGAATTGACGCCACGTGATGTGGTGAGACATATTTGGTTTCATATCCTCTGCTCTCACATTGATCCTATTCATCACTATTCTTCATTTCACCATTTTGGTTGAAATTAGTGAAGAACAATGAGAAAGGATGTCGGGCCATGAAAAGAGAGGGAAGGGAGGTGCCAAGAGGCACAAAAAGGTTCTTAGAAATAACATTTAGGGCATCAACAAGCCTGCCATTAAGCATATTGCGAGGAGGGGAGGCATCAAGCGTATCAATGGTCTCATATATGAAGAGACCGTAGGTGTCCTCAAGATCCTTTTGAAGAATGTGATTAAAGATTTCATGACATACATAGAGCACTCAAGAAGAAATACTATGCAACACATCCATTCCCCAGATTTACTTGATTTTATAAGCCCTTTGGGTAAATGTGAAGCGAAGTTCTACTATGACATGACCCGTCCTCAAAGTTCCAGTTATGGAAGTGGGGCTGACAAATCGATAAATTTACTGACACCCCTCAGAGACCCCATACCACTCAGAAGGCTGCAAACCAACCCAGATGGTCAATCCCTGAGTTGGACCCCTTCTTCATTGACTTGACACCCTAACCGCACACACAACAAGGCAAGGATGCGGTTATAGGCCTCCAACCACACATATAAGCTTGCCTCCATGCGATTATGACCTAAATTCCTCAATTCAGTGCCTGTGGTCCTGAGATCTAAGCCACTTTTCTAGGCTAGCCTCCATACCACTTCCTAGAACTTCTTGTAACTTTCCAGAATCACATTTGACATAACAACAATGTTAAACCTTCAAACTTGAATCAGAAACATGAGCTAAATTGCTTAGAGCATACTAAACATTTTGTCAAAAATATGGTAAACATATAAGCTACAGGTCATGAATGTATATCTGAGTGTAAATATTTGTACTTTAGCTGGAAATCACCGAGAAGGTCTCATGCCCTCTCAAGTAGCTGCAACAACACTAGTTATTCCATGTAGTCATCAACCATTCGATAACTTATGAAAGCATAACAAAATCCATAGATATAGCACACCATAAATCATTCTTATAATCAACATATAACTAGAATATTAACCATGAGAGAACAACCACCAAATCATCATTATAACAAGTACAAGTACTCATGAATCACAATAGGGAAATAACTCTTATTAACTTATGCAAAAGCTAACCAAGTCGGGGACTTCCACGTATCACTCGACCATAGATTGCACTGAACCAAATCTTTCTTTCAGCCAATCACCCTTGTGCCATATTCCAAGCATGAATGTGGGATCTCATGGGACAAACCAATACATAAACACGCAAGGGAATCCATAGGTTAGACCACCTTCACCCTCAAACTACCACGATCTCACCTAAACTGGTCCTGAGATCACAAACCAAACCAAGCTTGGATGCCTCAAAATTTCTCCACTATACCTTGAGGAATTCACCTGTCTCCAACCAAATATCAAGGGCTTACCAGAGAAAACCATCTCCACCCCCAACCCTTGCGAATTTTCTTGAGACCACCTCACCCGGTTCCAAAACCTTCCGGTAACCCAAAGCTCAACCAAGAAATGAATCTCATCACACCATGGCTATTCAGGAAATGGTAAGGCAAGGTTGAAACCACCGTCAAACCCGAAAAAACCTATGCAAATGACAACAAATGAACCAAATAAACAAATGCATGTACCATGCATTCAAACCTCAACTAGGAAATCACACATGCAGCTTGTTACTTGCAAAACATTCCTACTGAAGCTATTGTTCCAACCTTCTCCTTGCTTTCCTTTACTTGTCATTGCTTGTTTGATTTCTCCTCTTGGATCTCTCTCTCTCTCTCAAACTGATCCAGGCCAAAAATGATAAAAAACTAAACCAACAAAAGTTGTGAACTGATTCTCTGATGTCTCATTTTTCTTAAATTTCATTCTAATTTCCTTAGAATGCTGTTGTGTCTCTTCACCTCCCTTTTCTCCTATTTTCCTTTATTTCTCATAAATAAATCCCAATTAATGCCTCTTTGCCTTTGCCAAGTTCTATAGCCATTAATAAGCCAAAAGTGATGCCAACTATAGTGTTTGCCCAACATTTAGCTTGGAATATGTGTCCCATGAGCTTGGTTTTATTTTGCCTTTATTAACCTTTATTACATGAAATTTAACCCGAGGTTGTTACAAATTGTGACAACGATGGATGTCGTCTACTCTTTGAAGAGGCAAGGTCGAACCCTCTAGTTTTGGAGGCTAAGGAGTCTCACTCTAACTATTATTCATTTATAATTCACTCTCATTTATAGTGTTTTTAGACACCACCTTTGTATCTATGGTAAATTGTAAACCTAACGAGTAGTGTAAAGTGTCAAATGCATTGCTTTGGTTGACGCTTGTGGGAATTTATTCAATGTGTCAATAGAAGAGTTGTCAATATACTAAATATTTTCAAATTGCCTTGACTGTAGTTTGGTAAATAAAAGTCCTTAAGTTTGACCAATCTTTTGTTCAAATGTTTTAATTATGATAATTTGGACCAAAAGTCAGAATGTGCAATTCAATAGTTGTTAAATCGTCTTGAAAGTCAATAGTTGTTGAATTTGTCAAAATGGAAAGGAAATCCTAGGGTTTTTAAGAAATGAAGAAAACCCTAGCTTTTTTAAGAAATGACAACTAAGGCTCAAAATATTCATTGTCTTATAGCCAATGCTAATAACTAGGTGCACTAGAATCAGTCAAAATGGGAAGGAAACTCTAGCTTCTCTGCTAGATGCAAAAACCCTTACTATATGCTTAACAAACATGCACTAATTATGTTATTCTGTAAATCACACCACCCACCCATCTTCTTATTTACATCATTACACAACCCTTAAACAACTACATATGATTCAGTCAAGTAACATTGAATGGTGTCCAAAATGAATTTTATCTTATGGTAACTATCAAATCTTTGCTCCATAACATATTTCTTTGCATACTCCAACTCACTACACCTCTGCAAAATATCACTCTTTACATAATTGCAACATAATAATAATAATAATAAATTAAAATGAATTAATTCAAAAACATAATAAAATTTTAAAAGAATGGAAGTTCCAACAAATTATTATTATAAATTAGAAAGTTAAATAAGAAATAAGATATTGTAAAATGGAATTATTAATAAAATTTTAAAGTTTCAATTTAAATAGCTAAAATAAAAAAATAAACAAGGGCTTCATAGTAGATAGTACATGCCACTTAGCTTAAATATAGTTTAATTAACCTAAAAAACAATAAACAAAAAATAAAACAACTAATAAAATATTGTATTGTTAAATGTCATCAAGAAAAATTAAGAAATATGATTAACTAATATTGTTTATATTAACATATATACACTTTATAATATATATATATATATATATATATATATATATATATATATATATATAGTTTTTTACAATTAAATTTCTTAAAATATGTTTTTGATATAATAATAAGTCATTTTAAATTGAAAATATGGAAAAAAAACACTACAAGTCGTGAAAATGGAAATAATAGAAAAAATAAAAATAAAAATAAGACCCCCGATCGGGGTGTACACCTGTCCGATAGCAATTAACAAGTGTTGAAAGCTGGCGGATTGTTCATCCTCCAAACAATCACGCATCATAATGGTGCATTGGAGTTTTACCTTACGACAATACGTGAAAATCCGCTCTTTAATGAGTATGCAGGGTGGATAACCTGTGATGTCAGACTGCCGAAGGAATGTTTTACAAACGATAAGTCAGTTACCTCCCCACCCTCATTTGTGCACGCATCGCTCCTTGCATGCAAGCGTTTGGAGGCAAGAGTGGAGGAAGCCGGGCATTGATCACTCGACCAGGTGGTGGTATGTATACAATTTTCTTCTTGCTTTCACGGTTGCAGTCGCTGTGGTTTCAGGTCGCTTGGTGAATAATATGGTGGGTTCGGTTTTCTTAATGGTTTTTAGTTATGCTCCTAATTTGCAGCCGGTTAAACCTTGCTTCCGTGACCCCTGCAACTTGATAACAAAACCTAATTTCTGTGTTGTCAATCCTTTTAGCTCTAAGACCAGAGTCAAGCCAATTTCATTTTGCACCTTGAAGGTATCGCGGTGGCATTTAGTGGGAAGGGTAAGGCGTTGGGTTCGGGTAGTAAGCAGGGTTACTGACTATAGTAGATGTTGGATGGTTCATTTTAGTAGATGTAATTCTCAAGCCCATTGGGACAAATTGTGGTGTTTATGTTTTCATTCTCTCCCGTGGATGAATGTATTATGTTTTCTGGGTTGGGGTTTTATTGCGAATGTTCATTTCGGGAGCCCTACCTTAACCACCCCTGTGTGGTCCGTTCCGCTCCATTCCCTCCAGGTTACCTCTGCTCAGAGGTTTCAGATGACGAGTTGGGAAACAGGGCCCTTGGCCTTCTGTGCCATAGGTAGTCAAACCACCCTCATGTACTGTGGTAATTCTAGGTTCCTGTGGTTAGTAGCGCTCTGCTTGTTCAGTAAAAGCACCATCAATGCTTACGGGGTGAAAACTTGGTGGTCCCTTTATGTTGATTACTCCCTTACTATGTATTGCTGCGTGTCTGTGTTGATATTTAGGCTTTTGTTCGCTATGGGGAAGCGTCGGTCCTCTTCCCATCTTGCAAAAGGGAAACAACAGGTTCAGTTTGAGCCAACCCCAAAGAAGCGCGATAGAAAATCAAATTTGGAGATTCTAGAGAATCTTGCTGCAAATTATGTCATGGGAAATTCATCCACAGTTCGCCAGGAAATTCGTGGTTGGGAACGGGACATTCAGACAGATCCTGAAGACAACGAAGCTGAAGCTGAAATCTTGGATTTCATAACCGGCCCAGGCAATACTCGAGGCTGCCTCACGTTATTCCAGCAGACTATCCACACATACTGGATACTTAAGTGCCTTCTTGCAAAGGCTATGCAGAGTTTTCCCCCTGGCCAGGCTCAGAAAGACTCTCCAAAGATAGAAAACCGCCTCTTGGACATGCTACAGGATATGCAAAACCAGCTGCATCATATTAAAATCACCCAGTATCAGGCAACTGACCGCATTAGCAGACTTGATGATCGCGTGGGCCGTATGGAAAAACAGCTCCAACAACTCCAACAAGTGGATATGCCAGGGTCTATAGTGAAAGACCCAGCTCCAGTCTCTTCTTCTGATAGCTAGTGATTCCTTTTATAATGTTGTTTTATGAAATTTATAGTTTTGAAAGAACATAGTTTCTATTTTCAGCATGTAGATAAGTATGAACTAGAACATATAGCTCATGACGGTCATAGACGGATGAAATTATTCCAATTTTGGTTTGCTTTTCATGCACTGAGATGGCCAACAGATCTGGTTTCCTTCAAGCAGGTTGAGGCCATAGACTGAATTTATAATTTTGTAACCTACTTTGCAAATATAAATAGAAAATAGAAAGACCCTACTAAATTCACAAAAAAAAAAAATAAAAAAAAAATAAGAAAGTCAAACAAAAAGGGAAATAAAACTAAAAACAAAAGCTTAGTAACTAATAGAATTGAAAGTTACTAAACAACATAATAAGACCTCAATCAATCACCTTACAAATAAATAAATTTAAATAATAATAAAAATAACGAAAATTGAATTCCTAAAGTTAAACTATGATAAATTACATAATTTTTTGGTCAAACACAAAGTAATACACAATGCAAAACTCAATGCCTAATACCATGCCTACAATAGGGATAATAAAGAGTTGTAAAACTATAAATTAGATTATTAAAATTCTAAGTTAATTAAATTTGAATAATAATAAAAATAATAATGTCCACTACATTTTGGACATAGGGTGCTCTTAAGGCATTCCTAGATGTTAAGTTACCGGCTCAATTTCCAACCTTACTTGGGTGTTACCCTATTTGGGTGTTATTCTTGGAAATGACCATGGTGTAGCCTCACCAATGCTAAACTTACCAAAAAAAATTAAAAAAATTACTAAATAACATATTTAGATCAATAAGAATTAAGTCAAATTGGTATTGCACTACTATAAATACATTTTAATTTTAGATTTATCAAGTGTAAAAAAGGCAAATTGGTATTCCACTACTATAAATACATTTTAATTTTAGATTTATCAAGTGTAAAAAAGATGAAATCTCTCGAAATGCATTTGAATGTTTACACTTATTTATATAGACATACAACATGTCTCCCACATTGAGTTATAGAAAGTCTTGGAGCAATCATGAAAATATAATGATAAATCAAGCTAGATTCATTTAACTTTATATGTATCAAGGGTTTAGAGGGATCAAATCTCTAAAAATGCAAACCTTTTTTCAATTTTTACACTCAAAAAGATATTTGTAACTTAACTAAGTGGGCTTGATTGTGGGGAAAAACTACACAGTTAAACGTGCTTGAGCCAAAGGAGTTTTGGGATGGGTGACCTCCCGGGAAGTCTTGGTTACCGAGTGTAAGCCCCGGAAGTGATGATTGACAATGCTATGTGTTTCATTTCACCAGTTTCAATCCCACTTCTTCACCCCTTTGAGCATCCCCTGATGCAATGAGTGCTAAGTGGACTATTCAAAAATCATGAGAAATTAGTGAGTTATGACTACCTCTCATGGAAATTTTAATAGATGAATGACTTACTTAACGTAGTTGAATCCCAAAAATGACATCTAATATAAAGCATTGCGGAAACCCCTCATACTAAATACAAAGAGTAAAGAGAACTCTACTTGAATGGTTCATGAAGCACAATACTTGCTAAGGTTTTGCAAATGGGTAGCAAGCTAAGTGGGCTTGATTGTGGGGAAAAAATCCACAGTTAAGCACGCTTGAGCCATAGGAGTTCTGGGATGGGTGACCTTTCGGGAAGTCTCAGTTATCGGGTGCAAGCCCCGGAAGTGATGATTGACATTATGTGATTCATTTCACTAGTTTCAATACCTCTCATGGAAATGGTCATAGATGAATGACTTAATTGAATCTCAAAAATGATATCTAATATAATGCATTGCGAAAACCCCTCATACTTAAACATGAAAGAGTTTAAATTAAAAACTCTTAAATTTTAAATATAATTTTAGCCTAGAAATTATTTTCAATGTCCAAAGTTATGTACATGAGTTTAAATTAAAAACTTGAAATTTTCTAGAATTTTGGCTTATATGATTCATTGTACAAATTATAATTTTTTTTTAAGTAATAATCACATTACTAACCAACCAACTAGAACCAGTATGATTCATGATTAGTATTCTATAACTTAAAAACTTTTAAATTTTAAATATAAATTTGGGTTGGAAATTATCTTGAATGCCCAAGGCTAAAAATATAGCCGAAAAAATTTCGGGGTAGTTGGGAAAGTCTAACCCAGTCAACCGGACCATGCGAGAATAAAAGGTACCTAATTAACTGCACCGCTGTATTCTCTTAAAACTGATACACGATTCACCAACGCGCACAGACCACGAACGACGGGCTTACAACTGCTCAAAAACAGTCGGTGGTCATAACGAAATTTAAACCGGGTATAGAAAAAAGCAAATAAAACGCTAAAACCCTCCTAAAAGCACACTCATGTTCATTGTTTTGCATGTGACGAAAAGAAGTGCAGATGCCCAATTCTCGGGCACGCTCCCTTTAAGAGTTGAACTCCATATTTCTATTTGAGCGGACTCCGACATGAGATTTTCAGACTGACCGTTTAATTCCCACCTTAAAGCCCTCGTAGTTCATCATGCAAGCATTGAAGAAGTGCACCCCAGCGGTCGGAATCCGAGGAGTTCAATTACTCCATAAATTTTTCATTTCAACTGGACGCCGTAAGTTATCAGAGCATACCGGTCTGCTGGCAGACGCCCGTTTTCCTCTTTTCACAGGGCAAATTTTCAGTCAGAATAGTCTGAATGGCACAGCGGAGTGCGCTTGGCCGGGACGTCGTGACAGAAGAAATATAAAAAATCATTTCGGTCCCATTTCTGTTGACGAGAAGACGTCGAATGTTAGTATGGGAGGAGGAAGTCAATACTCTGTTATTAGAATCGATGATTCTGGTAACTACCAGCCGATGCTTCTCAATATCACAGAGCTTGTATGTATCCTTACCCTAAAGCTTTTGATGTAAAATTTGAATGCATTGCACGGTTGGAGGCAGGAATTGCTAAGTATCTCGGCATTGTCGGATAAAATTTTGCATTGTTCTGATGCCAGAGCTATCATGCTGCTCCATCTATTTTAGCCATTGCCAAAGCTTAATGGTTTCTCATTTCTACTATTTTTGAAAGTGCTTCTTTCAAACTCAACAAAAGCATTAAATCGGCCCGACGAAGTGGGGCACCATAACGTGCCTCAGTTTTGACCCTTGGGACATTCACATTGCTTTCTTCATTCATAGTTTTTTTCGAATTTCGAATAGTAATAATATCCACCCATAATGAATGGGTGAAAATAGCGATGATCAGATAAGAGAATATATAATTCTATTTTATAATATAATACAGAACTATGATGTCTGAGATATTATCTATGTCATATTCGCTATAAATTAGCTATCTAAAATCTCCAATCACATTATGTATACATTATAAATGCCGTGTTATCTTGAGCATAAATAAGAGAATGGCTAGGCATACAAGCTGTAAATATCCTTTTTATCAGTCAGTGAGGTGGAGTTACCGCAATGTATTTTGTGTTGGGAATAATACAAATAAAATATAGTGGTTCAAGATAGCTGTGGATAGCACTAAGGGGCTATGATTCTACAAGAGGGGAAGATGAAAGGGGGCCAGGAAAAAGTACTCTTCTATTGCCGAGTGTTAGCCTAAGAACTAACATCTTTTACATTGTGTGCTTTAAATGGAACTTTTCTACCATCTTTGGCTCAATGTCAAATATAAATGCATGAAGGGGTTGATGAGGAAAGTCTACTTGACGTAATCATGGAGCACGGGCAAAGTATAATCATTTGGGAAAGTAAGAGTCCTGCATTCCATTCTCCTACCTCATGGCGATTCATTCATTGTCTCACTATGATGAATTGATGATCTCCATCAAGCTTTCATCTCTCATGCCATATTCTCCTTTGAAACTCCATGAATCCAAATTCGAAAGTGACACAACCAACACTATGGCGAGTGTGTTGTGGATGGCTATGGAAGAGAGTCATGAAGCAATGGGTTTGGTTGAATGAACTATAAGCCTTTAGGTTGGTTTCTTCACCTTAGTGGCTTCATGGCTCATCTTAGGGGTAGTATTTTTAGTGGATGCCTATTGTGGGGTGGTGAAGTGCGTGTATGCAACCATTTTCTTGGACCATCTTTGTTAAAAGATAAATGTTCTATCTCTATGTTTCCATTTTGTGATTTAATTCTCTATTATGGATATGAATTTATGCATGTTGTTTGTGTTTGTGGATCTATGTAAAATGAAATGGGCTTGTGTTTACCATGATTTTAGTTATTCCATGCTTGATTATTCCGTTGCACATGAATATTGCATTCAAGAATGCTTTCATACTATATAGGGTTTCTTTTGGAAGCCATATTTATTTTAATTGGGAAACTAGGCTACCAATGGCTTGAAATACTAATGGTGTTCACGTGGGTTCTTGTTGTTGTTGATTTTTGGCAGCATCGGATGTGCTCTAAGTCCCAAACTTTGTGGAGAGGCTTAGACACATGCATTACAAATAACCCAGAAATCGTTTTGGGAAATTCCACCCATAAAATTTTTTATAAGAAAAATTAATTATTTTTAATGAGGACCCTAAGTCTAACTTAGGAAATTAAAGCAGATCAAGTCTAATAAAATCTTAGCCGTTGATTGGAGATCTAATCTTGGCCGTTAATTGTCAATGAGAAGGCTATAAAGGAAGACTTGAGGGTTATTTGTAAATTACACCGCGAGGATCTAGAGATTGAATTTTTTTGACAGAGCAGTGCTCGAACGAAAATCAAATCTAAGTGATTCTTGATTGCAGTTGAGGGGTAGAGTAATTCCGGTTGGAGATTTTCCTTAGCCAAGAATACATCGCGGAGAAGATAGAAAGCAGATCAACAGAGGCAACGCTGTAGCCTTGAGGGAATCCAAAATTCAGTTGAGGATCAATTAAGATCAAATGCCGGAAAGCCGAGGTGTGAGACTGTAAGGGGCCAGAGGTTCAAATCTAGCCAGCAGAAGACCATCAGCGTAGAAGCCACACAAAGTGACGCAGAGACTGCGCAACGCAATGGAGGGCTTGCCATTCGGGGTTTGTTGGTCAGTCGGGCTTCCAGTATTAGTGTGAGATTTCTCTCACTAACTCTTTGTCAGTCATATTCTCTGCAAGGGTAGCCAGAAAGGCATCCCAGATTTGTATTCAGAAAATTAGTGGATAATATATAAACCTTCAGATCTGCTGCAACGATTTTCCCGCATTGGGTTTATCCAGGGATATTTGTCAAAAAATAACGGTGTCTTGTGCTTGCATTATTCTTTCTTGCTCAGTTTTTGTTTTCACAAATGTATTTTAATTGGTGAAGGCTGTTTCAGTAACTGCTTTGATATTTTAAAAAGTAATCTTATAATAACTTGTTAAATCAGATTTGCAAGTAGGAGAAGTAGTTCAGCTTGTTGTTGTAGGGATTCCAAATCTAGATCTTGGATTTTTCACATGGGATTAGAGCGTGTATTGTGAAATAGGAAGATCAGATCTAGTGCTGAGTTGGAGGCTGAAGAGCTGCAAAAAGCAACCATTCGAATCCCCAGAGGGATTACGCAGTCCAGGCCAGGAGGGTTGAAAATTCCGGGAAGGTCTCTCTGTAAGTGAGTCGACAAAGAAGTAAGATCTCCAGATCAGGAGCAGCGCAGAGCTGGTGGGATGCCATTTCTGCAGGCAGATCTTGATTTTGTCGGGCAGAAAGTGTCAGAAGAAGAAGAAGAAGAAGCAGCACAGTGAGGGAGTTTTCTCTCTCAGGAAGTTCCTTATCGGGGAATTTCAGTTTCTCCAAGATCTGAGTAGCATATCTAGACAACAGATCTACGAGCTCCACAATGAGTGGGTAATCCTGTCTAGTGCTGCGTAGAGGGGGAAGAAGAGGAAAAGATTCGACATTTTTGACGGCCATGGCAGCTCACGGGCTTAGAGATCAGGACCGGTTGGAGGGAGCATCTAACTACGTGATCTGGAAGGCAAGGATCACTTGTCTTCTAGATGAATACGATCTCGAGCTCTTCGTGCAGAACTCGGTAGTTGTCCCTACAGATCCAAATCAGTTGAAGCAGTACAAGGCTGATATAACGAAGGCAAAAAGGCTAATCCTTGATGGAGTCAAGGATCACATTGTGTCCCATATAGCTGACAAAGATATTGCCAGGCAGATGTGGGAAGCCTTGGCCACACTATATGAGGGATCTTCTGAGCAGTGGAAGATGTACCTTGAGCAACAACTGAGGATGGCGCAGTTATGGAAAGGGGAACACATTGATCCGTTCCTGTCGAGACTTCAGGAGATTCATGACCAACTTGCAGCAGTAGGGTCTACCCCTTCTCCTACAGCGATGGTGAGACTGGAATTGAATGCAGTCACTGATGTTTGGCAAGTATTTGTCCAGAGCATCTTGGGCAGAGCAACCTTGCCAGGCTGGGAAGAGATGTGGGTTGCTCTTCAGCAAGAAGAGCTAAGGAGAGACTTGGTCAAGCATAAACTTGATGGCAGTAGTGGCAGTGGATCGAAGGTGAAGCAGGAGGATGAAGATGCAACCCTTGCATCCAAAGGGCAGCAACAACAGCGAAGACGTAAGAAAGATGCCTTGAAGATCAAGTGCTTCAAGTGTGGTGAACTTGGTCACTACGCTTCCCAATGTCCTTTGAAGCAAAAGGACAAGGACGAGAAACATGATCTGAAGGCTACAACTGCGAAGATTGATGAGGATGAGTACGCCATGAGTACTCACGCATTTCCAGGAAGGAGATGGGGTGCCATTGAGCTGTAAGTTCACAAGAACTTCAGCTGGGCAGGATCTTGGAGGAGTCCACCTCTCGGATTAAAACCTTGCTACAGGTGCCCATAATCAGCAATTGCAGGCTGGAGAAGTTTTCAGTCGGTGCAGAGGAGTGCAGAGACGACAGATGCAGTGGTTAGCAGCGCTAACATCTGAGCAACGCAGAGCAGAGTTGCAGCAACACAGAGGGACGCAGTGCAGAGTAGCAGCAACGCAGTGCCTCAGAGGGACAACGCAGAGACTAGCAACAGTCAATGTTTCGGTATCGTGTTGCATCCTGAACACTTGTTCAAATTCATGGATGTTTTTCAGTTTCTTCTCTCAGCAGCCGAGTTGTAGTGCAGTGTTAGCAGTGGCTGTACTAGCAGTAGATGCAACATTTGAGAGGGAGTTGCAGTATGGATGCCGTGTTGATCGTGGCAGGGTCAGCAGCAGTACAGCGCAGCAACAACGCAGTGATTGATGGGCAGTATGACAGACATCATCAAAGCAGAGGGAGATGCTTCAGAGTCAGAGTGATGTGCAGCAGGACATATCTGTTAGAGCATATTCCTCGCTAAGATGAAGTGTTGATATTTGGTAGCATCGGATGTGATCTAAGTCTCAAACATTGTGGAGAGGCTTAAACACATGCATTGCCAATAATCCATAAATATTTTTGGGAAATTCCACCCAGAAACAATTTTATAAGAAAAATTAATATTTTTAATGAGGACCCTAAGTCTAACTTACGAAATTAAAATAATTAATCAGTATTAATGTAAGCTATGGGTGAATCTTCTAGATAAAGCAGATCAAGTCTAATGTAATCTTAGCCGTTGATTGGAGATCTAATTTCGGCCGTTGATTTGCCAATGAGAAGGCTATAAAGGAAGACTTGAGGGTCATTTGTAAATTACACCCAGAGGATTTAGAGATCAAATTTTTTCTGATAGTGTAGTGCTCGGATGAAAATAAGATCTAAGTGATTCTTGATTATAGTTGTGGGGCAGAGTAATTTTGATTGGAGATTTTCTTGAGCCGGGAATACATCGCAAATGTAGTGGAGGGCTTGCCATCTGGGGTTTGTTGGTCAGTCGGGCTTTCAGTATCTGTGTGATATTTCTCTCACTAACTCTTTTTCAGTCATATTCTCTGCAGTGATAGCCAAAAAGGCATCCCAGATTTGTATTTAGATAATAACTGCATAATATATAAACCCTCAGATTTGCTGCACCGGTTTACCTGCATTGGGTTTTTCTGGTGACGTTTGTCCAAAAATAATGGTGTCTTGTGTTTGAATTATTCTTTCTTGCTCAGTTTCTGTTTTCACAAATGTATTTTAATTGGTGAAGGCTGCTTCAGAAACTGCTTCGATATTTTAAGAAGTAGTCTTATAATAATTTGTTAAATCAGATTTGCAATAGGGATTCCAGATCTAGATCTTGGAATTTTCACAGTTGTGGCTGGGAAATGAATGGATGAGGATGTCCCACACAAGTAGCCCATTTGTGTTTGTGAAATGATCCTCGATGAAAGACCATTAAACACAAGCACTTTTGTTCAGACAAAGTCACCTTGAACTTCCACCTAATTCCAATGACTTACTAACGTCTTTCGCGAATTCAACTTTGGTGGGTGGCTTGACATGCCATTGCGGTCTTTGTTGAATGGCAACCCCATTGTCTCAATTTATATTATTGATATTGTGATTATATATGCATGTGTGTTTGGAATTGACGAAACTTATAATTAAAACTTAATTTCCTACTTATTATGCATTGTTGCTATTTTTGAATTTCACTAATATTTCAAGTGGTTGGTTCATAGCTAAGTCACCTGAAACGGGAACACGGGGCACGCAGGACACAAAAATTTGAATGTCCGACATGGGGCACGTAGAGCCCCCAGAATAGGATACGTTATATATTATTATATTAAAAAAATTATATACTTTATATACGTTTTTTTTTTTTTTTTAAATTCTTATAATACACACACACATATAATACTAAATAGATATTTCAATGATTTCATATTACAAAAATTCTCATTAATGATACAAATTCAGACATAGATCTAGATATACATTGTAAATTTGTAAGTTGTAACATTATGCATACATATTAGTATATTACAAATACATTCGTGACAGATTCATCAATGATCCAATAGGAGAAAGACATGAAACTGCAGTTTTCTCATTAAGCCATCTATTATGACATACTTCCACAAGGGATATTTACTTTCTTGAGCCTGTTGTCTTTCTAAATTTATTTTTCCCTCAACATTTGACATTGTTGTTGCAGCCCCACTTCCAACAGAGGGAACACTTGCAGACCCTGATGAAACTAGAACAAGAGGGGCATCACCAATGGGGACATTCTTCCCCTTCTTTTTCCCTTTCCTTGCTTCCCTTGATTGACCCATCAACGCTGTAAAAAAATAAAGAAAAAATGCACTAGTATGTAAACAAAATGGACAGGCAAACTACAGTAGCATAATGGAAAAAAATGGAAGCAAAATGTGCTTATCGTTGCTTGAATCACCTCCAAAATTCTGTAAAACGCTCCTAAACCCTTTGCTACTCGCTTTCACACACCCATAGCAAGAGAGAGACACAAGAATGAGGAGAAAGTGGCCCAAATTGGGCTTAAAAAGACATACGACATGCTTTTCTAGAGGGACATGTTCAGACATGTGTCCTGAAATTGGGACACGCTTGGACACACGAATCCCACGTGTTTGGACACGCTTGGACACATGAATCCCACATGTTCAGACACGCTTGAGCCACGAATCATACACGTGTCTCTCGAGAATCATGTCTAACAACTAGGTCCAAACTCCATGTTGTGTTGTTCAGATGAAGATGCCAATATTTTTATTGGATTCCTCTTTCAGAGAGGTGCAAGATTGATCTAAAGATCATCTTGATTCGATGAGCATAACTTTTATTTTGAATTTATTCAAAATATGTGCAGGTCGACCTGAAATGAAATGTAGGCTTGAAGCCTCAGTAGTTATGTCACACACCCTCATTGATGGATATAAATAGGTCGACGTTGGAGGTCATTTTCACTCATCCATCACCACACATTTTCTCTCCTCATTTGATTGGTTCGATCATCTATTGGAGTCTCTTCTTCTCCACACGTGGGAAAATTGCAGCAAGAAGATTTCTGTTTTCGACCTAGGGTTTTTCAGCGCAGATTTGACCAGCGTTGACTTTGGTCAACGCATGGTCAAACTAACCCCAATCTTGGTCAAAATTTCGATTTCTGTAGTCCGCATTTTCTGGCACAGAAATCGAGGTTGACCATTGACTTTGATCGAGCTACATTGACTTTTTGCTGCTGCTATTTTGCATTGACCGTTGACTAGGACAACGTTGACTTTGGTTGATTGGTATAGCTGTCTGAGAGGGTTGTGTGACACTTTTGGTTGGCTGACCGTATTGAGACTTTGCTGGTTGAAGCATCTTGTTGACCGCTGTAACGCACCAACACATATTTTTCTCTTCTCTCTTGTCGGTCTACTGGTATGTTCTATCAGCATTTTACTTTCTTGTTTATGTGATTGCTGTTTGATATTGGGGATAAAAAGTAAAGTTGCATCAAGCATAGAACATCTACAAAAATTTACATGGTATCAGAGCTGAGGTGAAGACAAAGCCCAAGTTTGTAGCAATTACCAAAGAAGAGCATGGGTACCTCAAAATACAATGGCTTTAAAGCTAATGACAAATTGACTGGGAAGGAAGACTTCCATGCCTGGAAGATGAATTTGGATCTTATGTTGGAAGACCAAGATGTCATGGACTATGTGCAGGGTAAAAACCAAGAGCCTCCATTCACTGCACCTGTTGCCACCAAGTCAAAGTATAAGAAGGGGGAAATTAAAGCAAAGCCAATGATCAGGGACTCAATTCATAAGAGTATGGTTGCCTAAATCTCTGAGCTGGGCACATCCAAGGAGATGTATGATAAGTTGGTCAACATGTTCAAGGCCAACAATGCAAATCAAGTCCTTTTCTTCAAGAACCAATTGAAGAATCTGAAGAAAGGCAGGGATGAATCCGTTCAATCATATTTTCTAAAATTGATTGAAATCAGAAATAATCTTCTGGCTATTGGGGAGACAATTGCTGATCGAGAAATGGTTCTCACCGCACTTGGAGGTCTCTCCTCCAAATGGCATGCATTTAATACTACCATTCTAAATAACAATGTGATACCTGATTTTGATGAAGTACTATCGAGATGCTTACAAGAAGAGACAAGGATGAAGGAATATGAAAATGAAGGAAATGCTACCTTCACTGCTCGTGCTAAGAAGAAGAACAATGGTGGTCCGAGGAACAAAGGAAGAGTAGGGGCCCAAGGAAAGAAAGACAAATGTTACACATGTCACAAGACCGGCCACTATGCTAGAGAATGTCCTTTCAAGAAGGATCCTCCTGATGATGATGACAACAACAACAACCGGAGGAATGGCAATCAAAGGAACAACAGGTTCAAAGGAAAGAGGAAGGCTCCCTTTGGTGGAAATGGGCAACCTTTCAAAAGGTCGAGAAATTCCAGGTATGAGGAATCAAATGTTGTTGATAAAAGAAATGAATTCATTCTTGTATCTGCCCTCTCTGCTGCATCTCCACTCGACACTATGGATGTCTGGTTGATAGATAATGGTGCCTTAAGGCACATCACTGGGTTCAAGTAAGCACTTTCTGATATGGTTGAGAAGGATGTTAATCTGAAAATTATCCTTGGAGATAATGCCACATATCCCGTGAAAGGGACAGGGACTGTGACCCTCCACTTGTCTCAAGGTCAAGTCTTCCGCTTGCAAGATGTACTATATGTACCTGATTTGAAGAAGAGCCTTGTGTCTATTTCGGCCATGGAAGACAAAGGTTTCAATGTGGCATTCATTGATGGGAAGGTGCGTATCTAGAAGGAGAATTTCAAGGAAGCTATCACGATTGGGTTTAGAGTTGATACACTCTACCAGGTTGGAGGAAGTCCACTGGGAGTGATGACATGTGATACTGTCCGACAATGGCACTGGAGGTTTGAACACCTTCACTACAAAGCCCTTCCCGAAGCAAGGAAGGTGGTGACGGGGATGCCCGAGTTCACAAATGATCATGAAGGTGTATGTCAGGGCTGTGTCGAAGGAAAGCATACTAGGGGACCTTTCCCCTCAAGTGTCACAAAGACATCTGATGTCTTACAACTGATACATTCTGGTCTGTATAGTATGCTGCCCGTGACATCCTTGGGAGGATGTTCTTATTATATGATGTTCATAGATGACTTCTCTCGCAAAACCTGGATATACTTCTTGAAGAAGAAGGATGAGGCTTTCATGTGGTTTTCTACCTTCAAAGCCTTGATGGAAAATCTAACAGGGAAGAAGATCAAAATATTGAGGATCGATAATGGCACTGAATATGAGACGAATGAGTTCAAGAACTTTTGCAAAGAAACTGGCATCATGAGGGAGACCACAACTGTCTATACTCCTTAGTAGAATGGCGTTGCTGAAAGAAAGAACAGGACCATTGTGGAAGCTGCCCATGCCATGCTATGTGACCAAGGTCTTCCGAAGTTTCTGTGGTGAGAAGCTGCGAACACTGCTGTGTACATACAAATCCGATGCCTGCATTCCGCTCTGGACTCCAAAACTCTTGAAGAGGTTTTCTCTGGTAAGAAACTTGACGTCTCACATTTTAGAGTTTTTGGATGTCTTGTTTATTTTCATGTACAGAAGGAGAAGAGGAGCAAGTTGGATGCTTCTGGGAAGAAAGGAATGTTTGTGGGCTACAGGGAAACTTTGAAGACTTATAGAGTCTATGTGCCAGGTCAAAGGGAAGTGGAGATATGCCACGATGTCACCTTTGACGAAGATGCTTCCTTGTGGAAAGTATTCAATCTTCCGAGATCTGAGGAAGATCCTGAAGCAAGGCCTAGAAATCAAGAAGAACCGAAGGATGAGATGATGCCTGATGTTGAAGGACCGATGGACCTTATTGATCCACCTCCTTCAATGAGGAAAAGACCATTATGGCTCAGGGACACTCTCGAGGATGCGGAGAATCATATGGCCCCAAGGTGGACATTTTGTGAAAGCACGAAGCTGAATAGATACCAAGGGTATCTAGCAGCCATGAGTACAATCGTACAATTTGAGCCTGGATCTTTTGAGGAAGCCGTAAAGCATCAAGTTTGGAAGCATGCTATGCACGAAGAATATCAGTCCATTATGAAGAATGATGTCTGGGATGTGGTTTCGAGACTGGAGGATAAAGCAGTTGTCACCTCGAAATGGCTCTATAAGATCAAGCATGGATCTGATGGTAGTGCTGAAAAGTTCAAGGCAAGATTCATTGCCCGTGGCTTCTCTCAAAAGGAAGGCATAGACTATGATGACATATTTGCACCTGTGGCCCGATATACCACCATCCGATCTATTATCGCCCTTATTGCTACGCAAGAATGGAATCTTCATTAGATGGATGTGAAGACCGCATTTTTGCATGGTGTGATAAAGGAAGAGGTGTATGTGGAGCAACCTCTGGGGTTCGAAGTCCAGGATCGGGACATCCATGTTTGCAGGTTGAAGAAAGCCCTCTATGGGTTGAAGCAAGCACCCAGGGCTTGGTACAAGAGGATATATAGCTACCTGATGAAGCTGGGCTTCACTCGTATTAATTCTGATCCAAACCTTTACTTCAAGGTTGATATAGAAAAGCCTCTCATTCTGGTGCTGTATGTGGACAACCTCTTCTTGACAGGTGCTGACCCTCTCATTCATCAGTGTAAGAGGGAGCTCGCTGCTGAGTTCGAGATGAAGGACATAGGACTGATGCATTACTTCTTAGGCCTGGAGGTCTGGTAGAGACCTGGCGAGATTTTCCTTTCTCAAGGAAAATATATTGTGAAGCTTCTAGAAAGATTTGGAATGGTGGACTATAAGTCCGTGTCGACACCGATGGAGCTCAACTTTAAGAAGTTGAGTGGCAGCGCTGCTGGGCCGGTGCTAGCAAATCATACAGAGTATCGTCAACTCGTAGGGGCCCTGATGTTCTTAGTGAACACCCGTCCGGACGTATGTTTTGCAGTGAACACTTTGAGTTAACATATGGTTGAGCCTCATCACTTTCACTGGGTTGGTGCCAAGAATCTGTTGAGATATCTTCGAGGCATGATAAACCATGGGTTGAGACACACTGCCGGGAGCGTGACACTCCATGGATATACTGATGCCGACTAGGCTGGCTAAGTGGTGGATCGCAAGAGCACATCGGGATGCTGCTTCACACTTGGTTTTGCGTCGATATCATGGATGAGTAGGAAGTAGAAGTCGGTGGCTTTGAGCACTGCGAAGGCCAAATACATTGCAGCGAGTATGGCTTGTTGTGAAGCAGTTTGGTTGCGAAAGCTCTTTAGTGAGCTGTTCGGGCATGTGCTAGATACCACCGTGATACTCTGTGATAACCAGAGTGGGATTCGGTTGTCCGAGAATCTCGTGTTCCACGATCGATCCAAGCATATTGATATCAGGACCACTTTATCCGAGATATGGTACAATGAGGCGTCATAAGGCTCAATCATATAGGAACTAATGAGCAGGTCGCGGATATTCTCACCAAGCTCCTGGGGAAGGTCAAGATCCTAACCTTCCATGAGAATCTTGGAATTGTGGAACGACCCTGTGCTGAGGGTCCTGTTGGACGATGAGCTCTGGGGGGCTTTGGGGATAACTTCTCGGAGCTATAAGCACACACGGGGCTAGGCTTGTCGAACCTTGTGGTGCTTCTGCCCCACCGTTATGATGTTGATTTGGTTCACCTCTCATGATCTGTGCCTCGTATGCATCCTACCCATTGAGTCCCGGACTCATGGGAAGTACCTCTCATTTGGCCAGTGAGGTGGGAAAAGCTAGAGACTAGTAGCAAAGACTGATGGATGAATCAGAGATTGCAGTACTCTCTATGTCTAGGATGGTACGTGTCCAACCACTTGATCTGGGATCAAGTCTAGTGAGGTTTTGGACCTCCAACTGACTTCGGGTCAGGTAAACCAACTTCGGGTTGGTATGAGACTCCTTTTTGAGTCTTATAGAGGTTTTGGACCTCTGGGCTGAATCTGTCAGCCGAGAATGATGTCTTTGTGACTGTCCCACTTTTGTTCTGAAATAAAGAAGCCAACAAAGTTAGGGATGATGCACGACGTTTGGATGGCACAGGTGGATGGAGTTCTCCCTAGTTGAGAGGGAGTGTTAATTTTGGATAACTAGGTCCAAACTCCATGTTGTGATGCTCAGATGAAGATGCCAATATTTTTATTGGATTCCTCGTTTGGAGAGGTGCAAGATCGATCTAAAGATCATCTTGATCCGATGAGCAGAACATTTATTTTGAATTTATTAAAAATATCTGCAGGTCAGCCTGAAATGAAATGTAGGCTTGAAGCCCCAGCAGTTATGTCACACACCCTCACTGATGGATATAAATAGGTCAACGTTGGAGGTCATTTTCACTCATCCATCATCACACATTCTCTCTCCTCATTTGATTGGTTCGATCATCTATTGGAGTCTCTTCTCCACACGTGGGAAAATTGCAACAAGAATATTTCTGTATTTGACCTAGGGTTTTTCAGCGCAGAGTTGACTAGCATTGACTTTGGTCAATGCATAGTCAAATTGACCCCAATATTGGTCAAAATTCCAATTCTACAGTCTGCATTTTTTGGCACAAAAATCGAAGTTGACTGTTGACTTTGATTGGGCTGCGTTGACTTTTTGCTGTTGCTGTTTTGCATTGACCGTTGACTTTGGTTGACTTTTGGTTCACTGGTATAGCTGTCTGATAGGGTTGTGTGACACTTTTGGTTGGCTGATCGTATTGAGACTTTGCTGGTTGAAGCATCTTGTTGACCGCCGTAACGCACCAACACACATATATATTTTTGGCTTGTCTTCTATCGATCTATTGGTATGTTCTATCGGCATTTTACTTTCTTGTTTATGTGATTGCTGTTTGATATTGGGGATAAAAAGTAAAGTTGCATCAAGAATATAACATCTACAAAAATTTACAAGGGGCATCACCAATGGGGACATTCTTCCCCTTGTTTTGCCCTTTCCCTGCTTCCCTTGATTGATCCATGAACGCTGTAAAAAAATAAAGAAAAAATGCACTAGTATGTAAACAAAATGGATAGGCAAACTGCTGTGGCAAAAATGGAAAAAAATGGAAGCAAAATGCACTTACCGTTGCTTGAATCACCTCCAAAATTCTCCAAAATGCTCCTAAACCCTTTGCTACTCGCTCCCACACACCCATAGCAAGAGAGAGACACAAGAATGAGGAGAAAGTGGCCCAAATCGGGCTTAGAAAGACCTGCGACATGCTTTTCTAGAGAGACATGTTCGGACACGTGTCCCGAAATTGGGACACGCTTGGACACACGAATCCCACGTGTTCGGACACGCTTGGACACACGAATCCCACGTGTTCGGACACGCTCGAGCCACGAATCATACACGTGTCCCTCGAGAATCGTGTCTAACATGTGGGATTCAAGACACAAGGGGGGGGGGGAGTACGAATCCGGTTTCTTAGGTTCATAGTGGTTTAAGGGATCTTTTATCTTGCAAGTTTCTTATGACCCTACCTTGAGAGTTGAACTTGTGACCTTGTGGATACAATTTGTTGTTGCTATAAATAGACCATAGGCTTGTAGTAAAACTAAAGGGTAAAAAGACACAAATCTTTGAGAAAGATAATGCTCTCTCTTTTAGGTAGAATTAGGGAGGAATTAAGGTTTGGAATTGCTGGTTATGGCATGGAAAGTTAAGGTTGTTGGAAAATCAAAGGATTAGGTAGATCATAGATTTATTCTTCAAAGAGAGAGGTGGTGTCTAAAGGCATTGTTACAACACTTAAGTACAACAAAGCATAACTTAACATACATAGTAGTGTTAGAAACCAAAATATTTTCCATACAAAGTACTCTACATAACTTGTTCTTAGATCAACCCATAAGGCCGTCTCTTTATAGCACCAAGATGTAACTAGCTCCATTGAAGGGGGGAGAACAAGGTCCACATAGGTTGGTGAGGGCGCATAACAAACTCCTTGTTTTCTACCATGTTTTGCATACTAGTTGATTGCTTTGTTCTACTTGTTCTACTAGTCGAATGCTTAGTTGATTAATCAGTTAGCCCCTTAGTCAACAACTCAGTCAACCATTTAGTTGACTCTCTTAGTCTACTATTGGTTGTCGATTAACTGTCTCTAGAAGACTTAGAGGCGTGATAAACCTTCATAGCCCGTTGTTCCAAAAACACCCTATTAGTGCAACACTTTGGAGATTTAGGAGGTGAAATTACATCTGTACTTCTATAGCCCAAAATTTCACAATCTTAGCTTTCAATAAAGGCTTTATAAAGATATGACCAACTTGATTATCTATCTTGCAATAAGCAAGATTCACAACATTTTATTGTACTAACTGTCTTAGGTAATAAGCATGAAGTTCCACATGCTTCATCTTGTTGTGTGTAACTGGTATTTCACTTTGCTTGTTACAATATACTGCAGTTGATGTCTCAACTGGAAAACCAAGTTCGACCATGAGATGTTGAATCCATTTCGCCTCCGTGCCAACATGCACTACAACGTTGTATTTAGCATTTGTGTTTGTAAAGAGATGAACTTCTATTTTTTACAAGATTAGATCATGGGTTTAAAATCAAGATAAAACACATAGCCAGATGTAGACTTTTTGTCATTTCCATCTCCAACCCAATCCGAGTCAATGTAATTGACTATTTGGTTCATTTTGTCACTGTGATACTTTATACCAAGCTGGTAAGTTCCCTTGATATAACGAACAATTTTCCTTGTGGCTTTAAGATGACTTTTTTCACGAATTCTTCATATATTGAGAAACCACACTGAAAATAAAGGAAATATTAGGTCAAATTCGAGTTAAATAGTTAAGGTTTTCGACAAGTTGTTGATAGATTGTAGCATCAACTTTTGGAGAATTGCAGTCCTTGACTTTTGGAGAATCACAGTCCTTGGTTAACTCCCCCCTTGATTGATAAGGTGTAGCATAGGGTTGATAGTCTTCCATTTCAAACTTCTTTAAAGGATTCAACACATGTTTAAATTAAGAAATAAAGATACCACCATCCATTTGTAAGATATTGATGTCCAAAAAGAAATGCAATAGACCAAGGCCAGTCACTCAAATGCATGTGTCAACTGTTTCTTGAAACCAAAACTTAAATTAACATTGCTTCTAGTAATGACTAAGTCATCCACATACAATGCAACAATTATTGTTCTGTTGTGATCTGATTCACAGTGTTTGCAACTGAGATTGATGAAAGAGTGGCTAGTCTTCTCAATCCATGTCTTTGAAAACCATATAAGGATCTCTTCAACTGTCATAGAAGACCACCACCTTTCTCAAAATTGGGGGTTTGTTTCATGCAAATTTCTATGGTGAGATCACCATGTAGAAAAGCTGTTAATTTCAGGTCATGTTCTATGCCATTTCAGATTAGGGCACAATACTGAAGAAGATAGAACATACTAATAGATCGATAGAAGACAAGCCAAAACAGAGATAAGAAATGGTGTTGCTATTTGGCCATCAGCTAGATGCTTCACTGTTGTGTTCCAATAGGTCATACAGCCAAGCGTGTCACACATAACCCTAGAACAACCCAAACAAAGAATACTCCATGTATATATATCACAGCTCCAACGCTATCCAGAGAGAGAATTCCTCCACATCGATGTGTGTCAAATGAACTCCAAGTCTCTCCAATATATAGGAATCTTTGGGGGTGTGTGACACGTCCTTTAAGACATTTAAGTCAATATTTTATTCCAGGCCGACCTAGCACATAAGTGGAATAAATTCAAAGTACATGTTCTGTTCATCCGATCGAGATGATCTTTAGATCAATCTTACACCTCTCCGAAAGAGGAATCCAATAAAAATATTGGGATCGTCATCTGAGCAGCACAACCCGGAGTTTGGACCTAGTTGTCCAATTTTAACACTCCCTCTCAACCAGGGAGAACTCCGTCCACTAGTGCAATCCAACCATCGTGCGTCATCCTGCCGTAACTTGCTTTGCTGGCCTCTTTATTTCAGAATAGAAGTGGGTCAGTGACAAAGACATCATACCTGGCTTATAGATTCAGCCTAGAGGTCCGAAACCTCTATAGGACTCACAAAGAGTCTCATACCAACTCGAAGTTGGTCTATCCGACCCGGGTCGTGCAGAGGTCCTGCATTCACTAAACTTGATCCCGTATCAAGTGGTTGGACAGTACATCCTAGATAGAGTACGGCAAATTCCGATGCCCATCGCCTTTGCTACTAGTCTCTAGCCTTTCCCATCTCATTGGCCAAATGAGAGGTACTTCCCATGAGCCCTTAACTCAATGGGTAGGATGCATAATGGGCACATAAACAGAGAGGCGAACCAACTCAATAATCACAAAGGTGGGGCAAAGCACCAGTGGCGCTTATAGCTCCAGAAGCTTATCCCCAAAGCCCCCACAGAGCTCCATCGTCCTAGAGCTCCCAGAGCTCATCGTCCAACAGGACCCACATCAAAGGGTCGTTCCATGATTCCAAGATTCTCACGGAAGGTTAGGAACATGACCTTCCCCAAGGGCATTGTGAGAATATCCGCAACCTGCTCATCAGTTCCTATATGATCGAGCCTTACGGCGCTTCGTTGTACCATATCCCAGATAAAGTGGTACCAGCCATCAACATGCTTGGATCAATCGTGGAACACAGGATTCTCAGTTATACGAATCCCACTCTGGTTATCACAGAGTATCACAGTGGTATCTAGCACATGTCCAAACAGCTCACTAAAGAGCTTTCGCAACCAAACTGCTTCACAACAGGCCATACTAGCAGCAATGTATTCGGCCTCCGCGGTGCTCAAAGCCACCGACTTCTGCTTCTTGCTCATCCATGAGATCGAAGCAGAACCAAGATTGAAGCAGCATCCCGATGTGCTCTTACGATCCACCACACTGCCAGCCCAATCGGCATCAGTATATCCACGGAGTGTCATACTCCCGGCAGTGTATCTCAGCCCATGGTCTATCGTGCCTCAGAGATATCTCATGAGTTTCTTGGCACCAATCCAGTGAATGTTATGATCAACCATGTGTTGACTCAAAGTGTTCACTGCACAACATATGTTCGAACAAGTGTTCATTAAGAACATCAGGGTCCCTATGAGTTAACGATACTCAGTAGGACAGGCCCAGCAACGCTGCTACTCAACTTCTTAAAGTTGAGTTCCATGGACTTATAGTCCATCATACCAGAAACTTCATAATGTATTTTCCTTGAGAAAGGAAAATCTCGCCAGGTCTCTGCTAGACCTTCAGGCCTAGACATCAGTCCTAGGTCCTTCGTCTCGAACTCAGCAGCGAGCTCCCTCTTGCACTAATGAATGAGAGGGTCAGCACCTGTCAGGAAGAGGTCATCCACATACAGCACCAGAATGAGAGGTTTTCCCTTGACAACCTTGAAGTAAGGGTTCGGATCAGCATTACTTCGAGTGAAGCCCGGCTTCATCAAGTAGCTATCTATCCTCTTGTACCAATCTCAGGGTGCTTGTTTCAGCTCATAGAGGGCTCTTCTTCAACCTGCAGACATGGGTGTCCCGATCTTGGATTGCCAACCCCAAAGGTTGCTCCACATATATCTCTTCCTTTATCACACCATGCAGAAAAATGCGGTCTTCACATCATCTGATGAAGACTCAATCCTTGCGTAGCAGAAAGGGCTATAATAGATCGAATGGTGGTATCTCGAGCCACAGGTGCAAATATGTCATCATAGTCTATATCTTCCTCATAGGCAATGAATCTTGCCTTGAACTTCTCAGCACTTCCAACAGATCTATGCTTGATCTTGTAGAGCCATTTCGAGGTGACAACTGCTTTGTCCTATGGTCTTGGAAACACATTCCAGACATTATCCTTCATAATGGACTCATACTCTTCGTGCATAGTATCCTTCCAGACTTGATGCTTTACGACTTCCTCAAAGGATCTAAGCTCAGATTGTACAAAAGTACTCATGGCTGCTAGATGTCCCGGAATTTATATGGCTTCTTGGTTTTCCTTCGGAATTTCCCCCTCTGAAGCCATATGTCCCTGAGCCATGAGGATCTTCTTTCATTGAACAAAAGTATCCATTCAGGAGCATATACAGATATATCTCCCTCTTAATGTCGGCTTCTCTCTCGGGAGAAGACATCTATTTGAATGAGGGCATCCCAGACACCATCTTGGAATTGGGATCTGATCTCCCATAGTCAAAGCCATCCAACAGACTTTGCTGATCATGATTCAAGATTCCAACCATGTGACCAAAAACTGCATAAACTTCCCAGTTCACATTTTAAGTTTACCATAACGCTCCAATGTAGGACTGATACAGTCACATGCTGCTGCTACATAGGTGTCTATCTATGTCACTGACATACAGGGGGAACATATCAACAAGCCTCAGCTTGTGTTAGAAGTCCTTTCAGCCACTACCTGTTATTCTGTGAGTAGCTCCTTCAAACAGCCTTCTAAGACTGCAGCTTACAAAAAAATCAAGGGATCCAATCTACCTTGGTTTATCCTGCACTTGAGGCATTGCACCTTGAGTTGCTTCCAGATCTGCCCATTTCTGGTTATGGCAGCAGACAGCTCCTAGGGCTGTAAAAAAAAAAAAATTTGACTACTACATAGAATTTCCTCAAGGACTTCAGCAGTCAACCCTTAAAACTTCCCGCTTCAACATGGGTAGCCTGTTTGTGTTGTTCTGTTGAGATGACATGGACAGAACTGTGCAATAAACCACCATTTAATACGCTTATTTGATATATGTAACTTACTACATCCTTGGATTCTTTAGTCCTGGATACCAGCAGTGGTTCTTCTTCTTCCTATACCTTGTCAAGGAATTTTTGCCCGGGTACATCGATAATAAGGCAACAATTCCCATCTTCCATGGGATCCCTCCTTAGAGATTTAGACTCCCTTTGACTTAATGATCACTAAAGACAACTCCTTCCAGTTTCCCTGTCTATACTCATGACACCAATCTGTCGACAACAAAGCAGTGGGTGCCGCACTGGAGTTATCACCCACCCGCCCCACAAGAGGTTCGTTCCGCTGAAAAACTTGTCCTATGGACTTCAGGCAGTTATTGTCAGATGTAGAGTAAACAACTGGAAGATGGTTCAAGTAAATGATCCTCAAGATATAGACGCTTAGATTTGCTGTGAGAATGATCCAGCCTCCACACTAAGGTAATCAACCTGCAATTGATGGTATTTACGCCCAGGAAGTCTAGGCTCAAGGCACTCAGTCCACCAATAATTATGCCCTTCCTTTCTGCACACATATGATATACACACTTTAATTACAATGTTCTAGCGTAGACAACCTTTGACTTGGCTACAACACCTTCAATTGCTTCAGATTGCATCTATATCATTGCAATCAAGTCGTTCACCCACAACAAATTCAATGCTTAAATTCTCAAAATTGATGATTTTGGACACAGGTTTTCCAACAAATTTCTTCAGAAGTTCGCTGTTTGGAGTAGTCTACAGGAACTTCTGATCAAACGCAGCCACATATTGTGTCCTCTGTTCCGGAAATCGACGGGGGCAACCCATAAGGAAACGTCCACATACAACGCTAATTCAATTGCTGGTCATGCCGTCAAAGGGTGTGACGTCTAGTCTCACGTAGATTCTCCCTGCGAAAGCCACCATCACAGACTTCGCTTGGTCGACTGCACGGACGATGGGCGTAATCAGAACCTTTGGTTCATTATCATCGGGAGAATTTGTGTTTGTATTGATTAGAAACCCGTTAACCTTTCCAAATTGCTTTCAGCTGATGCCAGATTTCTGCCGACGCTGTTTCTGCCGACGTAAAAAGGACTGCGGCCCACCTCTCGGCTATGATAGATAAGTGAATTTCCTTGTCGAGCAAGACCACCCCCGCAGCAATCACGACCACGACTACCGTAGCATCGTCGGCCACGATGTCCTCCAGCGTCTTCGAAGCGCGCTGCAATACCTTGAACTGACTTGCTCCATCACTCTGTCCGCGTGAATTTCTGCTGTCTGGAAGTCCATCACTCTGTCCGCGTGAATTTCTGCGTGAATTCACGTGCTTAGAGGGCTGTCTGCAATATATGCAGCGTTCAATGCTTACGCTGACTGCAATTCGTGACACCTACTCTGCGCACCAAATCTCGATCAGCACCCTGCTGTCAAAGCTCCACGCAGCTTGATTTTTTTTTTTTTGATTAAATCAAGCAAAACACAACTCCTGCCCCGGTCACAAAAAAAAAAAATGATTAAATCTTCACAGCGGAAACGCTCAACTCAACGCTGACTTCACGATTTCTGTTCTCACGCTGAGGATTGAAGTGCAATCTGCTTTTACACCGCTTGGCCTATGACAGATTCTCCACGCTTATGCAGGCAGACCACAATTTCATTCACACGATTTCTTCTTAATTGTATTCACAAGCAGCAAAGTCTCTCACACGATCACGCGGGCCACGAACAATAAGCTTTTGGATCGCACAGCACGTTGTCTCAGCAGCGAAAAAAGACCAACTGGGTTTTGAAAGCGGAGCTTCTACTCCAATACCTCATAATTCCACTCATGTTCTTTCCGTGGGCCCATAACCAGGTTTGAAAAACAGGTTACGCAGAATTCAAAGAACTTTCTGTTTTTTTGTTTTTTTTGTTTTTTTTTTAATTTTCCCCGTTCTTGACTTCGGCCTTTCTGTTTGGCCGCAAACATTTCAGCCTTCCAGCTACCCACATATGGTAGCATTTTGTATATATGAACCTCGGCCAACTAGCTCAGCAAGCTAGCCCTCAAAAACATCCCTTCTCAGATCTACAGCTTTTTCACGCAGATTAGGGCAAACTTTTTCCACGCTAATTAGGGCATTGTCTTCAACCCAAGCTCTGATACCATGTTAATTTCAGGTCATGTTCTATGCCATTTCAGATTAGGGCACAATACTGAAGAAGATAGAACATACTAATAGATCGATAGAAGACAAGCCAAAACAGAGATAAGAAATGGTGGCGTTACGGCGATCAGCAGGATGCTTCTACCAGCAAAGTCTCCAATAGGTCATTCAGCCAAGCGTGTCACACATAACCCAGAACAACCCAAACAAAGAATACTCCATGTATATATATCACAGCTCCAATGCTATCCAGAGAGAGAATTCCTCCACATCGATGTGTGTCAAATGAACTCCAAGTCTCTCCAATATATAGGAATCTTTGGGGGTGTGTGACACGTCCTTTAAGACATTTAAGTCAATATTTTATTCCAGGCCGACCTAGCACATAAGTGGAATAAATTCAAAGTACATGTTCTGCTTATCCGATCGAGATGATCTTTAGATCAATCTTACACCTCTCCGAAAGAGGAATCCAATTAAAATATTGCGATCGTCATCTGAGCAGCACAACCCGGAGTTTGGACCTAGTTGTCCAATTTTAACAAAAGCACTTTTGACATTCATTTGATCTACCTCTCATCTAATATGAGTAGCAAGAAAAAGTGGTTAGTCTTCTCAAACCATGCCTTGGGCATCCATATAAGGATTTCTTTAGTTAAAATAGATGACTGCTATCCTCCTCAAAACTGGGGGTTTGCTCAATGTAAATTTCTCAATGAGATTACAATGTAGAAAATCACTTTTAACATTCATTTGATGTACCTCCCATCCAAGTTGAGTAGTAAGAAGAAGTGGTTAGTCTTCTCAAACCATGCCTTGGGAAAGCATATAAGGATTTCTTTAGTTAGCATAGAGGATTCCTAGCCTTCTCAAAACTGGTGGATTGCTCCATGTAATTTTCTTTAGTGAGATCACCATGTAGAAAATGACTTTTGACATTCATTTGATATACATCCTATCCAAAGTGAGTAGCAAGTGAAGCAATAAGTCAAACAGAGTTCATATTTGCAACTGAGGCAGAGGTCTGAATATACTCGATGCCTTATTGTTGAGAAAAACTGTTATCTACTAAAATAGCCTTATATCTTTCAAAAATGTTGATTTGAATTTGGTCTTCTAGACCCATCGACATTTCATGACATTCTTTTCTTGTGGTCAAGGGGAAAAATATTATGTGTCATTCTTCATCAAGGAATGGTACTCATTAGGCATAATATTCTCACATTTATGTTAACCATGTGCATGTGCATCTGTCTTTGGATCACATGTGCTAGTCTCAACACTACCATACTGTTTTGACTACGAGTTTTTCTCGAGTCATTGATGTAGCTTGCACAACTTCAACAACTTCAGCTGTCTTGGTCACCCATTTTGGAAGACAAAGTCACTTTGTTGAAGGAGTTCCTGTATCAAGATCACCATTTTTGGATTGAATATGGATCCCAAAGCATGTGGTTAGTTTTGTTGCAGAAAGGTCGACTATAGGCTGATTCAAGTTAAGAAATCAACTGACTTGTCAATGATCATGTGAAATTGTCAGTCTATCAATAATTCCTTCGAATTTCCATGTGATCACTGCTCAACAAGCTAGAATATGTAAACAAACATGTGATCCTTGAGGTCTTCTCATCGAAGACAACATCTCTTTTGCAGATAATCCCTTGTTTGAAAGGCTCCAAAATTGTATAGTCCAACTCTTTGGAGTATCCCATCCTCATACAAGCATGATGCTTCGCATCCAGTGCCTTCCTTCCATCATCTGGAATGTGAGTCGATGCTATGCATCCAAACATTCTAAGATTTTCAACTAAGGGTTTTCATCCACTCCATCTTTTGACTAGAGTGACATCTCATATAGCTTATGTTGAAATTAGTTTTAATACATAGTTTCAGCAATCGATAGCTTTTGCCCAAAACATAGTTTACAGACCTTTGGCCCTTGGCAAACAACATGTCATGTCTACCAAAGTTTGATTCTTTTTTTTTAGTGACCCCATTATGTTGAATTGTTTAAGGTATAGAGCTTTGTCAAGAGATACTATTTTGTGACAAGTAGCTTTCAAAGTCCTTGCCTATATATTCTCCTCAATTGTTTGATCTTAAAAGTTTCATAGTGCAATCACATCGCTTTTCAGCTAATGCCCTAATTTCATTGAATTGTTCAAAGACATGGCTCTTATTCTTCAAGAAATATACCCAAGTTTCCAAGAAAAGTCATCGATGAGGGTCAATACATACCTTGCACTAGCCAATGACTGTTTGTTCCGGGAACACATGTCATTATGGACAAGCTCTAGTTGAGTCTTTGATTTCCAAGCTTTCCTTGTTTCAAATGCAACCTATTGATACTTGGCAAGCATACATCCTTCACATACTCCATTGGGGGAAACAACCTTCAGTAGTCCAACAACCATGTTGTGATTCAACATTAGTTTCAAGCTTCAAAAATTTAGATGTTTGAGTTGTTCATGCTGAACTCTGCTTTGGCTATGAGTGTGGTTTGTTTTGGATTTTTCTCGAGAAAGTCATAGGACTTATTTAGTTTGTCCTTTGGATCAATGAAACCTTTGGTGACAACAGCAAAGTTGTTGTGTATATCCTTCACAACAAACTGATCTAGCCAAAACTCTACCTTCTTGCTAGTGTGGGTTAGTTGGGGTATAAACAACAAATTGGCATTCAAGCTGGGTACATGGAACACATCAATGATCATAACATTATGACATTCAATCTTACCACCACCAACAACTATAAGTGTATAATCATTTTCGACAATGTTTTTAAAAAAGTTTCTATAGCCTATTTTAATGAAGAAAAGAGATAATCATTTTTAGCCATATGATCACCGCAACTATAGTCGACTATGCATTCACTCTAAGTAGTTTGAGCACACAAGGCCTGAGAAGCACTATCATAAAACATATAGTTATCTGCCTTACCTTTTGAAGTTTGGTTGTGCAGGTTGATCAATATTCTAGTCAACATGTAGCTTCTCTTTTTCCTCTAGGTCCTTGGTTTTCTGCCGACAAGCCTTCTCCATATGTCAATAACAATTGGTCTTCTTTTCTCTACTTAAATACTTTTGATCACCATGCTTCTTCTTACTAATCTAGTCGATGCAAAAGCTAGCATCCTCAAATGATGTAAAGTCTCAAGCATCAAGGGGTCCTGTGCAACCCAGGAAGGCTAGCCTGTTGAAAGTTGTAGCTCGGACAGGTTCATCTACATTGGCTTTGTGCCTAGCATATGGAAGTGTCTGAAAAGACACTCTCTAGATATTAACTTTATTTTATAAAGTTAAAGTGACTTAATGATTAAAACGTGATTTAAGTTGTGTCAATGAGAGTATAAGTCACAACTGTTGATCTCAAGTGATCAAGATTATATCTTGACCGTTAATCACTTTAGAGATAGGGTTTTAGTCATTGGAAAATTATAAAAGCAAATCTAAGGAAAGGAAGAGACACACATTGCATGAACAACTGAGGGTTTGAGCTGAAGAGGAAGAGGGAAAAATATTTCAGCAGGAGAAAATTACAGGGGCAGCAAGGAGGGTGAACTAGGGCACACATTTCAAGGCAGCCCATACACAGATTTTGGGCACAAAGTTCTAGCAGCAGAGAAGTAATTTTTAGGCAGCAGGAGAACAACAACTTGCTGTATTGTATCATACGGATCTGCATCATACGAGTTTTGTATAGTCCATATAGCCATATGGAAGGACTATACAAACCTAAAAAATCATACTGTGTGATTTTTGGCACACAGTTTAAGGCAGATTTCTGCGGGTGAATTTGTCAAATTGTTGGGCCAAGTACAGGTTCAGAAATTGCTCTAATAATTTCCAGATTCATTTTCTAGTGGGCTGAAATAAAATAATCACTTGTTTGATTGTTTTACCCATTGGGGTTTCCAGGGTGAATCACTTTGCCAATTTTTTTTGTGTAAATGGTTTTTATTTCTACTGCATTTTAAAGTTAGTGAAGTCAGTGTATTGCTGTTCATAAAATCAAATATTTTCTGAGTTTAAAAATCTGGGTATAAATTTTTATTGGAATAGTATAGTAGATCTGGGTTCATAAAAAAAAATGGTATCAGAGCTTCGTCTCTGAAAGGGAAACCAAGTTGTTTTTAGACACAAGGGTTTACAGGTGTGGACTGTTGTGAGAGCAGTTTTTTTCTTTATTAAAGAAAAGTTGTTTTTGGCAAGGATTGATCAATTGGACAAAGATGGCTACCGGTCTCATGTTTGAAGATCGTTTGGATGGGT